>JAAGEH010000031.1:177636-219728 GCA_011751065.1 Lasiurus cinereus | reverse complement strand
CTCTCTCTCTCTCTCTCTCTCTCTCTCTCTCTCTCTCTCTCTCTCTCCTCTTTTCTTTTTTTAGTGGATGCTATAGCTAATCTTTCTAAAAAATCTTCTACAATCTCAAGAATATTGATTTTTATCTAGTTTATCTTTAAGACCTTTCCATTTGCACTTATTTGTTCTTTATTTACCCTTCATACTGGGTGCCACATGTAACATTTCCACCAAAATTTGGATGGTCTCACCTGAAGAAGTAGTACAAATATCTGCCTACAGAGCTTTTTCACTTCAAGAGGTAAATGTAAAGTAAAAGCAGTCATTAGCAGAAATTTCTCTAACCTTAGATAACATTCCCCTTAGCTCAGGCTCTACAGTTTTCAGGCTCTCTCTCTCTTGATTATTGAAATTATGCTTCTGTAGAACTTTTATTAGTAGAAAGACAAGCTGTTGATATTTTCCCTTCTCCAGAAAGTGACAGCTTCATCTGAGAATTTCCATGTTGGTGAAAATGATGAGAATCAGGAACGTGGCAACTGGTCCAAAAAATCGGATTATCTTCTATCTATGGTTGGATATGCAGTTGGATTGGGGAATGTGTGGAGATTCCCATATTTGACCTACAACAATGGTGGAGGTATTTCCCCTTGCCCCACTTCATTCTCATCCAGCTTTAAGTGGGGTGCTATAAGGCCTCTAAGGATATTTTAAGAATTGAGGAAAGGTATATGATGTGTTGGGTTAGTGGGAGAATAGGAAACAAGCATACTGCATTTATTACTAGACTATAAATTGCTAGCTTATTAGGAAGGTAGCTTCACAAAATCCTCACATATAAACATGATAAAAGTTGTATATTTACAACTTCTCTGTTTCAGATTTTAGATTTTGTGTAATCTCCAACTGTGATTTATTATTCTTAATTTAGTGATAATCTGTTCAGACATTAGTATTAGCAAAAGACAGTGATTTCTAGTTCTAATAAGAAGTTTAAGTAAATTGTATGCATTTTGGAAATTTAGATGTGGAAGCAGTTGATTAAAAATAATTAAAGGTTTAGTATTTTAATCTACATTATTCAGTTACAGGTATCCATAATTGAATTGATTATGTAGAAGATCTTTTTAAATTGGAATATAATTTAGTTCAAGACTAGGTGTTTAATTTCTACAAAATAATACTGTTTATACCTCCAAAATCATTAAGAAGACTCAATTAGAGCAACAAGAAAAATATTTCTGAGATAATACACAAAGGGATACAAAATGAATTGCATAATTCTCTAATAATGTCGAAATAACTTGTCACTTACACCATATTTTATTTACTTGTAATTACAGGTTCTTTTAGAAGTATAGAGGTGACATGCCCTTATATTTCATAACTGGATACCAGTGAAACTGTGCCACTGTAATTATTTTTCTTGGTACAATAGGATATCATGTGGTGATATTTCAATCTTATTTTCCTTGTTAATTGGTTGCATTAAAAGATTCACACTGACCTTCAGAGACTTAAGAAAGGAGTTAAAAAATTCCCCTAGATAGAGCCTATATCATTTAGTCATGGGTTTGGTGTATGTTTGAGCTGAAAAATGGGTCAGAAATCACAATCTTTTTGGTCTCTATGTCCTAAGGTCCAGTGTAGTGAAGAGAAACATTCAAGCTCCTTCCTAGCCTCTTGTATTCAGTTTTAGAATATGAATTTATCTGTGATTTGACATCATATATAGACCAAGTAGTTGCAATTAATTTTCAGAAACTATATGAAACTAGGTTTAATAGAGAATTTTTAAACAAAGCCAAAATCAAATAGCATCATTTATTGGATGCCATTATCTCATTTATCATTTCCTCTAAGAATGAGTGCATTTTATGGGCTCTCAGTTTTTAAAGATCACATCATTTGGATAATAGATAATCTAGACTCTCTGAATTGCTTTGTTCTCTTTTTGCACAAGGGTAGAAGATGAACATAAAATTCAAATTTGTCAAATATTAATAAAGTCAATTTAAAAAATATGGTCAGTTGAATTAAAAATATGCTAAAACCTGGAATCATTTTAATATATAAATTCTTTTGAACAGTTTATGAAAGAGAAGTATTATACTACCTTAGGGTCTAGACCAGCAGTGTTACCGATGTGTGACTACTGTACTGTATTAATTTACCAATATGGTTATTAATAATGAAAATATATAGTAGGTAAAAAGCCATATAAAACACTGAGGAAAATAATCCTTTTTCTCCCTCTACAAAAACTATTTATACTGGGCTAGTAAAGCTTTGATTACTGTTATATTTAAACAGGGACACTTTCTTTTACATTTTCTTCACAAATATAATTGGCAGGACTTAAACTATTAGTCATAATAATGCCAGTATGTTTATTGCAACATATGTAAAAACATATTTGTCCATATGTTCTAGTGACTAGTAACTTGTAAATAACAAGTAGTTTATTGTTTCATTATTTTTAGTAAAATATATTTTGAGGATTGCAAAAATGTAATTCCTAGATATGACATTACAGTATCATAATATGAAAAATATATGAGGAAAAAATGTAACATGGTAAATAAAATGTACATAATCCAAAAGACCATTTTTATCCACTGATTCTCACATTTTCTTATTAAATTTTGTTCAGACTTCTAGAATACTTGATCAGTGCATTTAGTGTTATGTCCCTGTTTCTACCCACAATATGATAAAACTTCTAATGAGCAATATTATGCCCCAAAAGTAGGCAGAAACAAAGTAAAATAATAAAAGGTGTTCTTAAAAAAAATCTAAAGGGGCCTGGATAATCTAAATAGAAGATAATTAGTCCTCATAAAATTGAAAGTTAACTCTGAACGCATCTCAAAAGTCAGGCTCTTCTAACAAAACAATAACTTTCTTATTAAATTGAATGAATTAATGACCTTAACTTCAATGACTTCTGCTCTGAACCACATTTAACATTTTCACCCTATGTTTTAAAAATAGACAATTTATTTTTAAAGGAGAAAGGAGGGAAACTAACTTGGAACATATGCTATGTACCTGTCATTTTGCCAAGTGTTTTCTCACAGGTTCTGTAATTAAACCTTTACGGTATACTGATGAGTTATTACATATAGTTTTGCCCATTTATGAAGAACACAAGGTTCAGAAGTTAGGTAAATTGCTCCAGGCAAAATAACTAGTGAATGGTGGAACCAGAATATACACCTGGTTCGGTCTGGTTCGAAACCATATGATCATTCAACTCCTCAGATTGCTTCTTATGGGCTATTGTTTTTAATAAGCACAACAACCTCATTACATTATACAGCCAGTCCTCAAATAATGTTCTTTCACTCAAAATGGTTTTGTTATAACATCGATGAGTTGCTCTAGGAACTTACCTCCTGGTTCTATTAATTCATTTTATTAAAATTAATAAAATTGTTAAAATTAATACTTATTAATTCATTTTATTAAAATTGTTTTTTAAATCTCATTTCACTTAAGTCACAGAATGACATAAATAATGCACATAGAAATATTAAGTCCTCACTTAACATCCTCGACAGTACTAGCATCCTCATTTCATAGATGAAGAATCCAAGGTTTAGAGAATCAAGGACTTTTTCTCAGAAAGTAGTAAATTTGGGGCCTAAACCCAGAAATCTGACTCCACTATATCATAATGCTTCCAAAATGTTATGCTGGTTATTAAGTGCCATAAAAATTTTGGGATATAATAGTGGTTTGTTTCTTTCTTTCTTTCTTTTTTTTTTTTTTTTTGCATTTTCTAGGTGCCTTCTTGATACCTTATGCAATTATGCTAGCATTGGCTGGTTTACCATTGTTCTTCCTAGAGTGTTCACTGGGACAATTTGCTAGCTTAGGTCCAGTTTCAGTTTGGAATATTCTTCCATTGTTTCAAGGTGGGTATTAAAATGTGTTTTCTATTATACTGGTTGCTCTATTCATGCATATAGCTGTCCTTACTATAAGAAATAAAACTTCAAAATTTGAACAGGTTAAAGACAAAGACCCATACATTTTTTTCTGCATATTTGACATTGTAGAATTTAAAAAATGAAATGATAATTTTTATTTCTGTTTGTCTCAGGCTGCAGATATGTAGGGTAAAGAAAAATTAGAGAGGGTTGTAAGGATGTCATTCTTTTCCTAATTTTCATCTTTTTAATTCTTTTGGCACATGGTCCTGCTGTGCATTCATTTTGTGGCTCTGGCATTTTTCTACTTCAGGTGGTTCTTTTCCTTCTTGCTTTTGCATATCTTTTACAATGCCTCATTCAGAAAAGTTGAAAGACAGGTCACAATTTTTTTTCTTGGGTGATCTTAGTAGAATAAAACACTGGTAAAGTTTTTATTTAAAAATATATTTTTATTGATTTCAGAGAGGAAGGGACAGGGGGAGAGAGAGAGAAACATCAATGAGAGAGAATCATTGATTGGCTGCCTCCTGCATGCCCTCTACTGGGGAGAGGGATCCAGCCCACAACCTGGGCATGTGCCCTTGGCTGGAATCGAACCTGGGATCCTTCAGTCCACAGGCTGACACTCTACCCACTGAGCCAAACCAGCTAGAGCTGGTGAAGTTTTTTTTTCTTAATGCCTTGATTGTTATTAAATATCAAACAGCCTTTCTATCTATAGCTATATATCATTTTGGTATGTGCTAGCAGCTGAAAACTATTTGTAAAAGCCTCAATGCTACATCAAAAATAAATTTATAGTTATGTGAACAGTATATTTTGCTGAAATATTAAGGAAGCTACCTCAAAAGCTAGTCTTAAGCATAGGAGTTACATTTAGTATGCTAAACATTTTGAAATTACTGAGTTAAAAAAACTTCAGAAGTTTAAATTCAGATTGTTACTGAGTCATTGAATTTTCTTTACATGTATTGTAGAAATTAACTCATAGGCTTTATCTTTTACTTGTCAAAATATTGGTTTATGGATGAAGATGTAAGTATTGGCCAGTGAGTCAATAGAATTTGAGCTTTGAATTCTTTTTATTTTCTTTCTTTTTTATTTTTAAGTATAGTACCCACTGTGACAAGACTTTATAGACTTCATAAGAATTATGGACATAGATTTTTCCTTCTGTGAATTTAATGGATTAGTACACTCTTCTGCCCTTGATCTTAGAACTTTTTTCTAACCAAATAAAAAACTGTCTCAGAAAACCAATCATCAAAATAATTTGTCATTTGAGAAGAAAACTATTCAGACAATAGTACTGCCTCCCTATCCACCCAAAAAGAAAAAGTTATTTGAAACAGCCTTCTCATTTTAAAATAGATTTTGTGGAAATTGAGATGCAGTTTTTTATGAACTAGCAAAAGAAACTTCACTTTTTTTTAAAAATTTTAATTGTTCTCTTTTTCAGGTGTGGGAATTACAATGGTTCTTATATCCATTTTTGTGACTATCTATTACAATGTCATAATTGCCTATAGTCTTTACTACATGTTTGCTTCTTTTCGAAGTGAACTACCATGGAAAAATTGTTCTTATTGGGCAGATCAAAACTGTAGCAGATCACCTATAGGTAAAATTCATTTGTTTATTTTTTAAAATATTGTTAACTCTCCTTCATTCTTTTATATTTTCTAAGAAGCTTAAAGGGTAAATTATTTTCTAACCAATTTAGGAAAAGTTTTAAGTGAGCCATAGGTTACTGATAAAAACAGAATAAAGCATGTATAACCTGAAAATTCATCAATGCAATGTTAATTTCTGAGGACAGCCAGTAAGGCTAAACAGCTACTAGAAGTGTTCTTGCAGGCCTTAGCCATGGGCAGGAGAGAAAAAAGATAATGAGAAAGTGATGAAGAGAGAAAAACACTATCCATGGTCATTGTAGTATGTTTCAAGAGACAGCTAGTATTGCCCATGACATATTGTTAATCTGTGGAATAATGTAGCATTAATATTGTAGACTATCACCACTGGGATTACCTTTGTATAACAGAGGATAAAGTGGTAAAGACAATACTAGTACTTCTTAAGAACTTAAATGTGTTCTTTTCTATATAGGTTAAATAAATCCACATACTAAGAGTCCCTTAGAGCACTAAATCCCAATTGAAATTATTGTTAACTTTATAGCTTTTATGACTATAAACATAATATTAGTTTAAAAGGGTAAATATTTTCATACTCACTCCCAGCTTAGTAGTAGAGAAGATTTAAGATGCAGAATGTGCATGTCTTATTCCATTTGTATGATTTTTAAACTACCTTCACCAAGTAACAACTTAGACTCTACTTTAAATATTTTACTATTAAAACTTGTTTTCCAGGAAAATAGTATTTTAAAACTAAGTATGTGTTTGTGTGTACCTTCTTTTTTATAATTTTTAGTAACTCACTGCAATGTGAGTACACAAATAGGGACATTCATCCATGTGAATAAAAGCTGGGTAGACTTCAACAATTTTACCTGCGACAACGGAACTGAAATTTATCAGCCAGGTCAGCTTCCCAGTGAACAATACTGGAAGTAAGTACCCTAGATGATCCACTTCTTATATAGATGTTACTAAAAATTTTTTATAGATAACTATAAAATATTAATCAGCTTTTTTTCTTAAGTCATATAAGTAGAAAAAAAGGGAAGCAGAACAAATTCTACTCCATTTGATTCAGATGTTTACCTATCCTGTGTGAGCAGTAGTAACCTGCAAATTTAGTTCATAGTCGACAAATTATCATTTATAAATTACTTATCTAAATGGATAACACACTGTCAGTAATGAATTATTTAGCCCTATTAACTATAAATTAAGGAGTTGTTTTGAAGAAAAATATTCACATTTTAGACTATAATTAGCAAGTTTTAATGATAACAGTTGTGTGATAAGTAATTTGTGGATAAAATTTTTATTATATGCTATAATTCTTTATTATCCATTTTGCTTATAATGGTCATTATATGATAGAAAGAGATATTTTGAGTTATATTTACTTTTATTAATTTGAAATGTTATTTTTATTTTCTTTATTGTACACCAACCCTTTACCCTGACCTAACTTCTTTGACTATTGCTGTAATGCATTCTTCCTCAGCTTTATGTTAATGCTCTTTTGTGACCCTTTTAAAATTTAGATCTTAAAATCTTCCCGAAAATTACGCTAAGAAGTAAAATCCTAGATCCATGCATGTTCCTACTAGAAATCATAAAATTTGATAGAAAGCCTTTGAAAAAGTTATAAATAGTGGGGCCATATAGATTTGATGATAAATATAAGTAGGATGGATAAGAAAACATTTAATGCAATTTTAAATGTTATAATTGTTATTTTAACTTGAGACAAATATTGTAATAAATAAAATGAAACAATCTAAGGTTAATTTTTTTGCATAAAAGGAGCTTTGAAATATTAGGGCAAAATCGTATCTAAAGGAATCAGTAAATCTTTTATTCTGGGGTTTGGAACTTTGGATTGGTTGCACTTACTAATAAACCTAAGTCAAAGCCTGGCTTTTCATTGAACTATTTTTGCCCCTCCAATGTCAATAATAGGTTCCATGATATTGACGTGTTAATAAAATATTCATGAAGCTTCCCACTGGATAAAATATATGATAAAAGTCAATGTATTAAGACAAGTGATTCTGTGTTCATGAAAGGGCTCATGTGTTTTCAGCAAAGTGGCACTCCAGCGCTCAAGTGGAATGGATGAGACTGGAGAAATTGTGTGGTATTTAGCACTTTGTCTTCTTCTGGCTTGGCTCATAGTTGGTGCAGCACTATTTAAAGGAATCAAGTCTTCTGGAAAGGTAATTTGGAAAATGCATTAGTGATGGAGCTGTTTTCCAATATCATTGTATTTTATTGATGAGCATTATCAAATGCATGTCTTTTTCTGTAATGGGAATATCCAAATGTGTGAAAAGCTTTCAAAGTAGGCAGCCTAGTTCTAAAAAATGCATAAAATCACTACTATTGTTAAAAATAAAACAAATTAAGCACAACAAACCAAGCACAAACTAATACTAAGAGTTATGTAGTTACTCAAAACTTGGATCCTTCTAGCTGATATAGTATTCTGAGAATTGCAAGTATATTTTTAAATTTTCTGTTCTATTATATATTTAAACATTTAGTTTGAAAAGTCTAGATCCTTGTTCTGTACGGTAATTATGTCAGGATTCCCCTAACTGGAGGAAATAAAATACCAACTATGTAATTATCCTCTTAAAGTTTGCTAAAATAGACTCACAAATCTCTCTCTCTCTCTCTCTCTCTCTCTCTCTCTCAGCAAAGAATCCCGTTCTGAAAAACATTATATTTCCCCTTCATTGTTTTATTTTTTAAACTTTCAGAAAGCATCATGGCAATTTCAGAGAACAACGTGAAATTTTTCTGTGAGAAGTTGTTTAGCATCCAGAAAAAATAGATGTTTATGTGTTTGTAATTACTACAGTGAAATTTCCTTAAAAAATGGAGGACAGGAATAACTGGATACTATCCTTACATTCCTGGTACAATATCTAGCACATTCAGTTAATGTTAAGTTGTGATGAGACAAGCTGTTAGATCACAAAAATATCGTGAATATCACAGTCAGTGGAAACTTTAAGAACTAATGTTTTAATTACACACTTTTGAAATCATTGGTTCCTTTTTATGTTAATATGGAAAGAATCCATTAAAAGGCATTTACCCAATACATTCATTTTTATTAGTCTCTGGATGACTTTGGGCATATTATCAAATATAGGACATCCACATTAATGAAAAGCCAGCCTTAAAGACAACTTACTCATCTGGAATCATGTATTATGTAGGGTATAAGCAGTGTGTGCTGTCAAACTGTCTTAATTATAGTTTTAAGGATAACAATGACAAAAGTGTCTGGTATTCACTTTAATCAACTTTTTCTTTTTTTAAAATTAAATATTTATTATTCAGATTATTACATTTGTTTCTCTTTTTTCCTCTCCATAGCTCCCCTCCACCCAGCTCCCACCCTTCCCTCTGCCCTTACCTACTTCCCATTGACCTCATCCACAGGTGTATGATTTTTGTCCAGGCTCTCCCTGTACACCCCTCACCCCTTTCCCCCTGAGAATTATCAGTCCACTCCCTTTCTGTGCTCCTGATTCTATTATATTCACCAATTTATTCTCTTCATCCAATTTTTAATTCACTTAATTTTTAGATTCACTTGTTGATAGATATGTATTTCTTGTTCATAATTTTTTGGCTTTTACATTTTACTTCTTCCTCTTCTAAAAGAGTACCTTTCAGCATTTCATATAATACTGGTTTGGAGTTGATGAACTCCTTTAGCTTTTTCTTATCTGTGAAGCTCTTTATCTGCCCTTCAATTCTGAATGATAGCTTCGCTGGATAGATTATTCTTGGTGGTAGGTTCCTGCTATTCATCACGTTGAATATTTCTTGCCACTCCCATCTGGCCTGCATTGTTTCTGTTGAGAAATCAGCTGACAGTCGTATGGGTGCTCCCTTGTAGGTAATGAACTGTTTTTCTCTTGCTGCTTTTAATATTCTCTCTTTGTCCTTTGCTCTTGGTATTTTAATTATGATGTGTCTTGGTGTGGTGATCTTTGGATTCCTTTTATTGGGGGTTCTGTGTGCTTCCTGGACTTGTAAGTCTATTTCTTTTACCAGATGTGGGAAGTTTTCAGTCATTATTTCTTTAAATAGGTTTTCAGTATCTTGCTCTCTCTCTTCTTCTGGCACCCCCACAATTCTGATATTGGTACGCTTGAAGCTGTCCCAGAGTCTCCTTACATTATGTTCACATTTTTGGATTCTTTTCTCTTCTTGCTTTTCCAGTTGAGTGTTTTCTGCTTCTTTATATTTCAAATTTTTGACTTGATTCTTGCCTTTCTCTAGTCTGCTGTTAGGACTCTCTATAATATTTTTTATTTCAGTCAGTGTATGTTTAATTTCTAGTTGGTCCTTTTTCATCTCTAGTAGGACCGTTTCCATCTCTAGCTGGCTCTTTTGCATCTCTAGTTGGTCCTTTTTCATCTCCTCTTGGCTCTCGCTAAGTTTATCCAACTCTTCTAGCTATTCTTGAAAAACCTTATAAGCGTGGTTTTGAACTCTATATCCAGTCGTTTTTTCCCCTCTATTTCTTTTGTTTGTGACCCCTTCCCTGGTCTCAGCATTTTCACTATGCCCGGGAAACTTCTGTGTTGAATTCAGCCTTATGATACCAGACTTGCAAAACCGAAGAAGCCTCTGTTGAGCTTGGGGTGGGTGGAGTCTCAGGGCTTAAGGGACTGCCTTGCCTTCCAGTGGGCTCCACCCTCCACGACCCCTGAGTCTCACTTGACTGGGTAATCGCTGGAATGGTCCTTTTGTGCGCACGCGCGCGTGCGCGCGCACCCGCAGTGCCTCTAGACAGCTGCCTTTCCAGGTCCCTTGCGCTCCAGGACCACAGGAGTCTAGGTCTCCAGGGTTTCGCCCGAAACAGGGGCTTAGTGGAGTCAGAAGTGGCACACTTGGGAGGGTCTGTCTCCCGCCCACTCGCAAAAGCCAGCAGTACAATCAGCAATCTGTCCTCCATGCAGTGCCGTGCGTGACCAGACCTCTGATATTTTGCGACTCCCGTAAATTTCCGTGCACCTCTCCCTTTTCACAGCCCAAACTCACCCCATATGAGTTTTGGCTGGATCTGGGGTTTAGTGTCGTAGGATAAGGGGGTTCAATGCCGTCGAGAGTCTCCATTTCCCTCCGCCAGAGAAAGCCAGCCAGGTACTCTGGCACTCGCTCTCTCAGTGCACGCGTCTCCGTACCTCAGCTTTTTGCAGCTCCTCTGGGTTTCTGTGAACCCCTCTTTTTCCTTCTAGCTGTAGAACTTACACTCAGCCAGCTTTCCTGTGGTTCTGGATAAAGTCTGTTCTGTCTTTTAGTTGTAGTTTTGGAATTGTTGTGCAAGGCAGCAGTGTAGGTGTTTACCTATGCCGCCATCTTGGATTCTCCACTTTAATCAACTTTTTAAAAATATATTTGTATTGATTTCAGAGAGGAGGGGAGAGGGAAAGAGAGATTGAAACATCAATGATGAGGAAGAATCACCCATCAATTATCTGCTTCCTGCATGCCCCCCTACTGGGGATCTAGTCTGAAACCCAAGCATACACTCTGACAGGAAATTGAACCATGACATCCTGGTTCATAGGTCCATGCTAAACCCTACTGAGCAACACCATCTGTGTCATTTTAATCAGCTTTAATGGGATTCGGACATTAACGAGGAAAGAGATTATTTTCCTTCTCTTTGTGGACTGAGTATATACTAAACATTGCAGGGTTTTAAACAATTTTCCTTCCCATTTCAATGTAATAATTTACCAAGAGGTGTCATTCAGACCCCTCAGACATTTATAAGAATACTAGAGGTCTGGTGCATGTAATTTGTGCACTGGAGGGTGTCCCTCAGCCCAGTCTGCACCCTCTCCAATCTGGGATCCCTTGGGGGATGTCCAACTGCTGGTTTAGGTCCGATTGGTCAGGCCTAAACTGGCAGTTGGACATCCCTCTCACAGTCCGCGACTGCTGCTCCCAACTGCTCGCCTGCCTACCTGCCTGATTGCCCCTAACTGCATCTGCCTGCCAGCCTGATCAGCTCCTAACCACCCCACTGCCAGCCTGATTGATGCCTAACTGCTCCCCTCCTGGCCCAATTGCCCCCAGTTTCCCTCCCCTGATGGCTTGATAGCTCCCAAACTGTCCTCCTCTGCAGGCCTGGTCACCCCCAACTGCCCTCCCTTCCCCTGCAGGCATGGTCACCCCCAACTGCCCTTCCCTGCCAGCCTGGGTGCCCCTAACTGCCCTCCCCTGCCACGTTGGTTGCCCCCAACTGCCCTCCTCTGCCAGCCCAGTCACCCACAACTGCCCTCCCCTGCTGGCCATCTTGTGACCACATGGGGGTGGCCAAATTGTGTGAGGGTGTGATGGTCAATTTGCATATTGCCTCTTTATTATATAGGATGTTTAGGAAAGCATTCCATCTGGATTCCAACTTGTCACTTTTGATATATTGTGTATTTTCAACAAGAACCTGGGAAATACTATTTCATACATTAGAGTGTTTGAAAAATGGACCATTTGAGAGTGGTGAGAACAGGAAAAGGAAATTATTCCAATTTTGCTATTGGTGTCATCAGACTTATTAATAACCTTATTAAATTTTTGATACTTATTTTGCTAAGCTCCACTTGCAAATAGACTTTATTTCTATACAATTGTATGCTGTGATTTTTTAAAAATTAACTTTCTATTGTTTTTCTTGATAGGTGGTGTATTTTACAGCTCTTTTCCCATATGTTGTCCTACTCATCCTGCTAATACGAGGTGCAACTCTGGAGGGTGCATCAAAAGGCATTTCATATTATATAGGAGCACAGTCAAATTTTACAAAACTTATGGAAGCTGAGGTAAGACAATTTGAATTTCAAATTATCTGAGAAGGTAAACCTTAAAAGCAAAAACCAAAATTCTTTGGTTACAGATAAGAATATCATGTAGTAGCTTACAAAAGATATACAGTTAAATTTACTAGTGTTTCTGTCCAGTAGGATGTCTGACTTAGCTCTTTATATTACACTAATGCTCTCTTATTGGAAGTGAGATGATCATTTTAGCAAAAGTATTCTAAAAGTCTTTTTATTCATATAACTGATTATATTTGACTACAAAGATTTGAAGCATGTTAATCTGACAATAGTTCATGCATGAATACCCACAAATTGATGACTACAACCATGTGACTTATTGGATAAACTCATGAGATTTAAAGATTACAGTTGAAACTTTGATAGACTAATATGTATTTTAACTTTCTTCAAAAGTTAATATCCCAAAAAAGTAAAATAACATTTTGCCAAATGGATTATGAAGTTAAAACACAAAATTGAAATGGCTGAATCATTCTATAAACAAAATTGTTACTGGTGCCAGAAACATAAACATGTACCATGAATATGAATTGGGTGACCCTATTTTAACTTTGGTCCATCTCCAGATAATGGCTGGCTGTATCACAGGTACACAAATACTTTTACAATTTTGATTGTAAAGGATGTTAAAAATAAGTGTAGTCTATATATTAAGCTTGTATTGATAACAGCCCAAGAATGCTTTCACTTTTTTAGTCAAATGCCGTAGTGTTATCCCAAATGGATATTTGTTTTAGTTTGCTATGATGTTCTTTGTGGAACCATGCTTATTTCCAGTAACTGCTATTTTCTAAATACAGTCATACCTCATTTTATTGCACTTCACTTGATTTTTTTTAAGCAAATTGAGCAAGTCTATTGGCACATTTTTTTTCCAATAGCATTTGCTCTCTGCATGTGTTGGTCACATTTTGGTAATTCTTGCAATACTTTAAACTTTTAAATTATTAATGTATTTGTTCTGGTGATCTGTAATAAGTTATGCTTGATGTTACCATTATAAATATTTTGGGATATTATGTGTCTGACTGTTCCACCCACCAGCCGTTCACCTGTCTCTCCTCCTCTTCTTGGGTCTTCTTATTCTCTGAGACATAGCAGTATTTATATCAGGTTGATTGATAATCCCACAATGATTTCTAAGTGTTCAAGTAAAAGGAAGAGTTGCACATCTATCACTTTAAATCAGAAGCTAGAATTGATTAAACTTAATGTGGAAGGTGTGTTGAAAACCAAGATAGGCTGAAAGCTAGGCCTCATGCATCAGTCAAGTTGTGAATGGTGGAACAAAAGGGAACATGTGTAATATTTTCAACAATAAAGATAAATTAAAATATTAAAAAGTTCTTGAAGGAAATTAAAAGTTCTACTTCAGTGGGGCACAAATGATACGAAATAAAATCAGCCTTGTTGCTGATATGGAGAAAATTTTAGTAGTCTGAATAGAAGATCAAACCATCACCACATTCCAGTAAGCCAAAGCCTAATCCAGAGGGAAGCCCTAACTCTCTTCAAGTATATGAAGGCTAAGAGAGGTAAGGAAGCTGCAGAAGGAAAGTTTCAAGCCAGCAGAGGTTGGTTCATGAGATTGAGGGAAAGAAGCCATTTTCATAACTTAAAAGTGAAAGGTGGTAAACAGAAAGTGCTCACGTGGAAGCTTCAGCAAGTTATCCAGAAGATCTAGCTAAGATAATAAAGGTGGTTACACTAAACAATTTTCAATGTAGATGAAACAGTCTTATATTGGAAGAAGATGCCAACTAGGACTTTTATAGTTAGAGAGGAGAAGCCAATGCCCGGCTTCAAAGCTTCAGAGGATGGTCTGGTGACTTTAAATTGAAGACAATGCTCATTTAGCATTCCAAAAAATCTTAGGGCTCTTAAGAATAATGAGAAATCTAGTCTGCCTATGAACCATAAATATAACAACAAATCCTGGAGGATAGAACATCTGTTTACAACATGGTTTTCTGAAGATTTTAACCCACTGTTGAAACCTACTGTTCAGAAAAAGACTCCTTTCAAAATATTACTGCTTATTGCCCTTGGCCATCCAACAGCTCTGCTGGAGTTGTACAATGAGATTAAGGTTGTTTTCATGCCTGCTAACCCAACATCTATTTTGCAGCTGAAAAATCAAGGAGTAATTTTTATTTTCAAGTCTTATTATTTAAGAAATACACATTGTAAGGCTATAGGGGCTATTGGTAGGTAGTGATATCTCTGAAGGATCTGAGCAAAGTCAATGGAAAACCTTCTGGAAAAGATTCACCATTCTAAATACCATTAAGAACATTTATTATTCACGAGGAAGTCAAAAAATCAACATTAAAATATATAGCAACATTAACAGGAATTGATAGCAGTTATCACAGATTATTTTGAGGGTTCAAGACTTCAGTGGAGAGAGTAACTGCAGATGTGGTAGAAATATTAAGAGAACTAGAATTAGAAGTGAATCCTAAAGACTGACTGAATTGCTGCAATCTCCTGGTAAGACTTTACCAGATGAGGGGTTGCTTCTTATGAATAAGCAAAGAAAGCAGTTTCTTGAGATGGAATCTACACCTGGTGAATATTCAGTGAAGATTGTTGAAATGACAACACACAATATAGAATATTACATTCACTTAGCTGATAAAGCAGCAGCAGGGTTTGGGAGGATTGGCTCCACTTTTGAAGGAAGTTCTACTTTGGGTAAATGCCATCAAACAGCATGTGCTACAGAGAAATTGCTCATGAAAGTAAGAGTCAATCCATGCTGCAAACTTTATTGTCTTATTTTAAAAAAATTGCCACTGAGACTCCAACCTTCAGCAGCCACCACCCTGGTCAGTCAGCAGCCATGAACATTGAAGGGAGACCCTCCACCTGCAAAAAAATTACTAATTACTAATTACAGATGATGGTTAGCATTTTTTAGCAATCAAGTATTTTTAAGGACCCCCCACCCCCAGTTTCATGTTTTTTATTATCAAGCTTTATTTTTTAGAACAGTTTTAGATTTTTCAGAAATATTGAGCCGATCATACAAAGGGTTCTCATACTCCTATTATGATTATCTTACAATAGTATGGTATATATTTTATAAGTAACTTTTCAGTGATCTAGCATGGTTCTGAACATAAAATCCAGAGTCTTTGTGATGTTCTATAAAGTTCTGCATAACCAGCGCCCGCCCACCTCTCCAATGTCTTCTTCTCATTTTGTCAGAGAGGCCTCCTTTCTCTTCCTCACACATACTAAAATTGTTCCTGCCTCTAAATCTTTGCACATTTATTCCCTTTGTCTGGGATGCTTTTTAGCAGTGCAGTATTTTAAATTAAGTTATGTACATTGCTTTTTAGATACAATTCCATTGCACACTTAATAGACTACAGTATAGTGTAAACATAATGCCTATATGAACTGGGAAACCAAAAATTCATTTGACTCACTTTATTGCAATATTCACTTTATTGTATTATGTGCTTTATTGTGGTAGTCTGGAACAGGTATGCTTGTACTTACAATTTGGATATTTAATTATTTGCTATAGAAATTATCTGGTAAGCATGTCAAATTTATTCATAGAATAAATTTGTTTTTATTCATGGAAATCCATCTTTTAACTTTTTGAAAATTGAGGTTTCTATTTCTGGTCTTTGCATACCTTTCTTGTGTTCAAATAATTTTCACTTCATAATCAACCACAAGAGTCCTAAATTGGTTTAGACCTATGAAGCTTTATGATTTTAATCTTGGAAATTAACATACTTTGATGTGTTCACAGACCATCTGTTGATTTCTTTATTTTAGGCCTCTTATCTTTTAACATTGTTTGTTAATCTCTTCTCAATTCAAAGACCATGTTTTGTGATGAATAAAAACAAAAAATATGGAAGTTTGGATCCATTATCTTCTCTATAATAGGTTATTAAACAAGATAAACTGTTAATGCATTTTTGGAATGGTAAAGTGCTATGTAAATATGACCACACATTTATTTAAATTATGTTATTATATTATACTTAAAAGGAGAGGCAAAAGTAAGTTTACAGTTGTAAGTACATAAAACAGAGTTCATAAAGCTATTGTAACAATCATAACCTGCATGCCTTTTTCATACAAACAACTGTAAACCTACGTTTGCCACTCCTTGTATGTTATTATAGATGCAACATTTTCCCTAAGAAGCGAAACATTCATTTTCTTTCAACATCATAACTTTGATCATAGTCTGAAAGTTCTTTTCCTATTCTTTAAGTGGTATTTACAAGACTCAGATCACTTGGGCTTTACAGTTCCTTGAAACTTTCCTGAAATATTTCTATGAATATTTTATATTGGTCTGTGTTTCTATGTCTGTATTATCTTTATTTTTTATTGTGGACATTATTATAGATATCCTCATTTTCCCCCACCCTTAGCTCTTCTACACCCAGTCCCCACCTTCCCCCATTTTTCTCTGGCATTCACCACACAGTTCTCTGTGTCAATGGGTTATGCATATGTTCTTTGGCTAATCCCTTCACCTCCTTTCATCCAGTCTGCCTTTTGCCCTTCCCTCTGGGGCAGAAGATCAGAACTAAACCTAATGCTCTTTGTGAAACATAAAAGTTAATCCTCCCACCTCCCCACTGAACTTCCTCCACTTCTTTTTCTTGGGGTTTGCTGACAATTAGAATTTTTTCTTAGATTTTTAAAATTTCCTCTCTGGCCACATACTAGAGCATGGGATCATAAGTATATATTTTTCCTTATCTTTGATTATGTGATCTCAATTGAGATCTCTAGAAGAGTAGAGAACCATACAAATGTATAGTTAGAGGGGAGTTCCGTGATTATTTTACTAACTCATTTTACAGTGATACTATTGAGATCCAGAAAGATTCAGATTTAGTTAAGTTTAGACAGCCAGTTTCTGCATCTTGAATAAAGATTTCCTAATTCCTAAAGCAATGATCCTGTATATAGCTATGAGATTGGTAGCTATGGGCATTACAACTATGTTTGGGATTTTGCTTCCTTGTTCTTTACAACCTTAGGTAAACATTGTGACTCACACCTGCCACACCATTTCCAGCTCCCCGAACTCACATATGAATACATTATGTATCAACTAAAAGAAGCTGAGACCAACATAAGCATGTTATTTATCTTTTAATATATACAACCACGTAAGAAAAAAGAGAGTACTTTATTTATAACATATTTTTATTGTATCTAAGTAAAATAACCATGTTCTATCTATCTCTTCATTTACTTCCTACTGGCTTCCTGATATTATAAAGCAATTATTGTGTAATAATAATCTAACATCAAGCTATATTCTGAAGACCTAAGAATATTTATTTTACTGTCTAAAAACTTTATTTCTATTGTAATTAGAAATAGATTATATATCTTTCAGGGATAAAATTATTGTTTTTAACTTTCATAAACAACAAGTATCAATTTATGATATAAATTTATGCTACTATTGAGCATCTGCTAATTGCTTTGCATGTGCCTCACATCATTCCTAGGATACATAAAAATTGTTATTCTTACCATTTCCATTTTATAGATGAAAAGACAAGTTTAAAAATATTAAATACATTGAAGTCAAAGAGAGAGAGAGAGTTATTGTATATAAACTTCATTCTTTTTGACTCCAGAGTTAGAACTCCTAGTCATCATGTTATATTGCCTGCTTTCACTGACCAGTACTGTTTTCAGATGAATTAAAAATTAATTTTGCCCAAATGCAAGATGTCCCAAAAATGTATACTCACTTTAATAGCTGATAGCACAATTGAGGTTCCTTTCTTTTCAGAGTTAACCCATTGGAATTAATAATGGGTTAAAAGTGGGTATACATGTTTGGGAACACCCTGTATATGCCAATTCTATTATTTGAGACCTGGTGAGCAAGGACACAGCTGTACAAAAGAGCCTGGGTCAAAGGCCAGAAATCTGGTGTGCCTTTAATGTGGGAACGTGAACCACACAGTCTTACTGTGGAGTGAACGTCAGTGTCTCCCGGAGTACTGGAGGGAGTTCTGAGGGAGGGTTAAGAAAAATAAAAAATAAAAATAAAAAATGTTCAAAAGTATATCTATCTACCTACCTATCATCTATCTATTTATCTATCTATCTATCTATCTATCTATCTATCATCTATCTATATAACTGAACCATATAAATTTACTTATATTCTTTCATTTTTGACTTACAAAATTGAAATACCTTATGGTTCAAATTGATAAGAGATAAATTTTATACAATACTGACTGGAAAAGTAACGTTGTCTAAGTTAATATGTATTACAAACACTTTTCTATAAACTCAAAAACATGCAAAGCTAAATGCCATTGTGTTTAAGTTTACATATTTATGTAGTAAAAATACAAAGAAAAACAAGAAAATGATAAACACAAAAGTCAGGATAGCAGTTACCACTAGAGGTTGGAAGGGTGATAGGATTAAGAAGAGAGAAACTGGGTCTTGAAAAAACTGTTAACATTTTATTTTGTAAACTGAGTAGTGGGTACTTGAGTGTTTATTTCATCATATTCATTCATTTGTATATATAAAACATTTTATGCAAATGAAAATTAAGAGTGTATGTTTTAAAATATCAACTTATTTTCTCATAGGTTTGGAAAGATGCTGCCACACAGATATTTTACTCCCTTTCAGTGGCTTGGGGTGGCTTAGTTGCTCTATCATCTTACAATAAGTTCAATAATAACTGCTTCTCAGATGCCATTGTGGTATGTTTGACAAACTGCCTCACTAGTGTGTTTGCTGGATTTGCTATTTTTTCTATATTGGGACACATGGCTCACATCTCTGGAAAGGAAGTTTCTCAAGTTGTAAAATCAGGTATGGAATTGTATATACTATTAATTTTTATTAATTCAATGTAGTTCATTTAAGAAATACTAATATATTTTAGAGCAATTTACTTTAGGGTATTGCACTTCTTTCTCATTTCATCTTATATACTTTGGCTTTAAGGATGAAGACTGTACTAGGAAACAATTTAAGATATTTTTCTGAATTTTGTTTAGTTTTTAATATGAATTACTTCCTGCGTAATTATAAGAAATCATAATAAGCACTTTACTGCATTATCTTTGTGTGTATGCATATATGCAAAAGCAAGGATGTGTGTGTGTATTTACAGTATTGATCTGTATTTTAAAATCACATTAATATCATAAAGATAGAAACCCAAGTGACTTTGCCCAGCTGTGTCCAGCCTGAACATCATTTGGTTATGGATTCTTTTAGAATATCTAGGGTAAGATAATTTAGGTTTCTGGAGTTTAAGAAAGATATTATTCTTCATCAGTATTAAAAAATAAAGTCAAGCTCAATTAAATAATTAAGATTTCTTATGTGAGAAATGTACCATTTATAAAATTGATCTCTCTAGCTTAATTCATGTCACGGGTTCACATTATAACCAAGTCAAGTGTTTTTAAAAGTGAAAGTGAAATAGTTGTTACAAATATATTTCATGGATTGTGTTACCAAATTAAAATGAGATTTTTCTAGTACTTTATTTTGAAAATGTCCAAATATGGGAATTTTCTTGGCAACTAATTTAAATTAAAATGTCTTGCATATTTCTTAGGTTTTGATTTGGCATTCATTGCTTATCCAGAAGCTCTAGCCCAACTCCCAGGTGGACCATTCTGGTCTATATTATTTTTCTTCATGCTTTTGACTTTGGGTCTGGACTCTCAGTTTGCTTCCATTGGTAAGTAATACTCCCACTGTTAGCATATCTCTTTTGTGTTGTACACATGTTTCTTCTACTTAAAATTATCCTTTTCTTAACCCTTGTTGCCCCCCTAGGTTTTACTCTCAGAAAAATTTTTAACTTAAAAGTATTCATGAATCAAACACCCAAAAGAAACAAATGTTAATATGTCATCATATTTGCTTCAGATGTTTTAAAAAATAAACTGTTACATGAATTTGAAGTGCCCCATGTTCCTCTCCCTAATACAATTCACATTTCTTCCTTCCCTAGAACAAATGTCATCATGAATATTGTGACGTATAGTCCATGTTTGTATTCATTTCATATGTATCCATAAATAACAAATTTTTACATGTTCAAATAAATGTGAAGTTTCATTTCATACATATTCTGACAGTTGTATTTTACGTATATTATGAACCCATGTTGATGCATAGACATATAGGTCAAGCTAATTCACAATCTGTTGCCATAGTGACAGGCAAATGGATTATTTCCAGTTTTTAAAACTCACACAAACTACTGTAATGGCTATTTTTGCACATGGCTTTTATGTATAGATAAGAATTTTCCTTAGGATATACAACAAGAAATTCTGAAGCAGTTTTTATTATATAAAACATTTTAATAGTTTACTGTTTCAAAGCCCTCAAAAATTTCAAATATATATTTTAATCTTTTCAGTCAAACACCCTTCTACAGTTAGCCAGTACCCTGTTTCATGAACACGTTCTTTCTTTTTTCTCTTTTAAAAGTTGGTTTTAATTTCTTAATATACTGATATGAAGTTCTAATTCTTCTATAAGATTTTTAGATCATTGTAATTATTTGTATAAAATAATGATTGGGTTTGGTGGCTTATGAGGATACATTTATTTCTTAACCTGGAAGCCTTTCTGTATCCATGTTATTTATTGAAATACTGGTATTCACCTTTTTAAAAAGTTGTATTAGACTTCTTCCTTCCCTATAACTCTTTCAAACTACTTCGTCCCCCAGGGGGATGCTACCAATAGTTGCTACCAATGAAAAACCGTATAAAACAGACTAAAAATGACAAATGGAGCTGCCTTTGATTTTTATCAGAACCAACAAGTGGTGACTGCCAAAAGAAAGGATCTTATAGGTTTTTAAAAGCAATGATTAAGGCTAGACTATTTTTTCAATATATATTTGCAAATTTCATGAATATAAGTTGAATTCTGTGGTTGGCAAATGAGTTGACATATGACATGCCATTTTTCCCCTCCTGAAGAAACAATTACAACAACAATTCAAGATTTATTTCCCAAAGTGATGAAGAAAATGAGAATTCCCATAACTTTGGGTTGCTGCCTGGTTTTGTTTCTCCTTGGTCTCGTCTGTGTAACTCAGGTATATTATAATATTTTTTCCATAGACAAAATATTACTTGGAACATACTTTATAATCTCAATGAGAAAACCACGATTTAAGAGAATGTTTAATGAGAAGTCCAAGTCTGACTTGGATTAAGGTTTTCTAAATTTTAGCCCAGATTGTTTGCCATTATAGCACAATTTCAATAAGTATATTTTGCAGTGGGGCAGGAGACCCACAAATGAACAATTCCCCCAATTACAATAAAGTTAGAAACTTTAGACATACACTATATTTCTTGGCCACTACTACAGGATACACAGATACTGCATATCATTTTAATAATTAACTATTCTAAATGCTTTTTTCCAAGTGACTCCATGAAGAAGAAAAGGACATCATTTTTGAGATTTAAATACACATTTGTGTTCACATTTGAAAATATTCCTTTTCACATTTTTTTGGCAGAGGTGAAATCAAGGAGCATATGCTAAAGTAAAATTAATAAATTCAATTTGAATCATAAAAATAATTAAAACTATACTCTGAAGTAATTCATTTTTTGATAGGCTGGAATTTACTGGGTTAATCTGATTGACCACTTCTGTGCTGGATGGGGCATTTTGATTGCAGCTATACTGGAAATAATAGGAGTCATCTGGATTTATGGTAAGTGGTGACTCTTAGAATTATGTACTCTTTTTATTAAAGTAATTTAGTTTGATTCTTTTCCATTATGTGTACTATAATAGTAAAGTATAATTGGTCAAAATATATTATAAATAAAATATAAATGTGTATCCTTAATTACTATAGTATAGGAAAATGTTCAGACAAAACTTGAGGCCACAATGATTAATGGAGGAAAATATGAGCAAGGACTGAATGCACTCTGTTGGTTGTTTTGTTAGGAGGGAATAGATTCATTGAAGATATAGAAATGATGATTGGAGCAAAAAGATGGATATTCTGGCTATGGTGGAGAGCTTGCTGGTTTGTCATTACACCTATTCTTTTGATTGTAAGTATTAATATTCCATGAATTTAGTATAAATAATATATATTTAAACAACTCTGAGATAAAATTGAAGGATAACTCACATTGAAGACAAAAAGGCAAATGTCATAAATTAATGATTTTTCAACTTTTGCTTTATGACTGGTACCTCTGAGTTGCCTAAATTAAAATGTCTTTGCAGTATTATTTTTGAGCCCATAGGTTTTATTGATTTTAGAGAGAGAGGAAGGGGTAGAGAGAGAGAGGGAAACATTGATGTAAAAGAGAAACATGTATTGGTTGCCTCTTGTACACACCATGACCTGGGTCAAACTGGAAACCTTGGTATGTGCCCTAACTGGGAATCAAACCCACAACCTTTTGATGTACAGGATGATGCTCCAACCGATGGAATCACCCGATCAGGGTGACAACTGAGTTTATTTATAAATGCAAAGGTATTAACTATTAAATGACATACATCATCATAACTTTGTATAAAGTTATGCATATTAGACTCCACTATGCCTCATTTATTCTCTTTTAGCTACGTAAAATTATGGTAACTGTAAAATATATTTAAATTTCTGTAATTAAATTAATCTATTAAATTGTAAAATGAAATTTGAATATCTACTTTATTAATATTCTTGTATTCTAAATACATTTAAACTAAATTTAGAGGAACTACTAGGTAATTTTTTGTTTTAATTTTGTTTTACAGATTTCTAAATACACAATTAGTTTTAATGCTACAACATGTTTTTTAGATATTTTTTAAATATGTGGCCTTAGCATCTTTCAGCTTTAAGATTCAGATTTCACTGTTTTACCAAACACACATTGAGCTTGTTTTTTTTCTCAAGGGGCTGGAAGTGATGTGTGCTTTGGTAGTAAATATGTATGTACTACTAGTTAGTGAATGTGTGAGTTTGGGTGTGGAGTAAGGGATGCTCTGTGCAGTGAGAAATATAGAAATAATTGGTAAGCAAGGAGCAAAGCATGTTCAGTAAAGTGTATTTTACATTCTCATTAAATTAATTGACATGCTCGCTAACTAATGGCTTAGAATAAAATCATGCTATTATAAGCAAAAGTTATAAGTTCAACAACAGAATATCTCAGATATTATTTTACTTACAGTTTGCTATATTTTATAGAAAAGTATTTTATTGAAATACATGTTGGATAAGTATATGTATTTTTATAAATATATGGAGATGCTAATTTTGAAAGAATCTATTAAAAGCCAAATATAAGTCATTTAGATTAGGCCACTTAGTATTGTTATCTTCTGGCTAGTTATCTGATTATCTTAGTTCAGTGGTCGGCAAATTGCGGCTCATGAGCCGCGATTTGCTGCTCTGGTGTCTAATGAGTTTGCTGACTACTGACCTAGACTCTTGATTCCAATAATCATAGGCTGTTGTTGTTCCTTGTGATTAAGCCTATATCCCAGTGGTCGGCAAACTCATTAGTCAGCAGAGTGGCAAACTGTGGCTTGGCTCGCAAGCCGCAGTTTGCCAACGACCGCGGTCTTAGTTGATTGAATGTATTTTCATTGTATTTTCTTTTGATAAATTATTTCTAAGGAATGGAATAAAATTGCTAATAATTAGTGCAATTGAAATCATTAGTGCAATAAAGTTTGATCTTTAGCACTGTCCTTTCATATGTTAACTTTCACAGGCAATTTTTATCTGGTCACTGGTGAAATTTAATAGACCTACTTATGGCGAAATTCCATACCCAGACTGGGGAGTTGCTATAGGATGGTGTTTGATTACTTTCTGCATTATTTGGATTCCAATTATGGCTATTATAAAAATAATTCAAGCTAAAGGAAACATCATTCAAGTAAGCACATTAAATTATTTGTTCATCACTTCAAATCAAGTGTCCTTCCATCACCATTTGTCCCCCTTTTACCCTTTCTTACCTTTCCCCACCTCCTTTCCTTCTGATACTAATCATACTGTTGTTCATGAGGTTTTTTTTGGGGGGGATGGGGGGAGGGTTTGCTAAATTTCTTCACTTTTTCACCCGGTACACCCACCCCCTCCCTCTGACAGCTGCCAATCTGTTCTCTGTATCTATAAGTCTGTTTCTATTTTATTAGTTTACATACAGATGATGTGTTATAGAACTGTATCCCTAAAAGCTATATCATTTTATTAACCAATGTCACTCCAATAAATTCAATTAAAAATTAATATTATTTGTACTTCATATAAAGCACTCTGATCAAACTAAACATTAACTTACCAATATGTTGGTAATATGTCCTTATGATGATGAGATCAAATTAATTACTCTTCCCTTTAGGCTACTTCTGTATCTGAGACAAACATCCATTACTAAGTGCATAGCATTGTATTACACTATAAATATATTTGTGTGCCTCTTTGTTCTAAACTTTAAGGTCCATTAAGAAGTCTTGTCTTGCTTGTTGCTGTAGCCTCAGGTTCTATTAGAGTGCTTAGCACATAAGTTATCACAGTAGTCGGAAAACTCATTAGACAACAGAGCGGCAAACCGCGGCTCCTGAGCTGCATGTGGCTCAAGAGCCTCAGTTTGCCGACCACTGAGTTATCATATCTATACTTGTACTAAGTTGTTGCTGAAGATGATGCAAAAGCAAAGCAAATGACCTTTTGTGTTATATCTATAATAATTTGTAAAACCTGCTCTAAAAAAAAAAACGGCTCCGTTTATAATTTGTATCTTAATAAAATGTTTAGACTGAGAAAAGCCTGGTAAATTATCTTAAACTGAAACTAGGTCATGAGTCATCCCTCTTCCTTGGAGGCCTAGAGGGATGGAGTTGATTATGACACATGATTAGGGCATAGGGAAATAATAAGGTAGGCTCAGTAATCAGATCTTAAATATATGTATATATTTCAAAGAGGGAGAGGGAGAGGGTGAGGGAGAGGGAGAGAAAGAGGAAGAGAGAGAAAGAGAGATCAATGATGAGAGAATAATTGATGGCTGCCTCCTGCATGCCCTTTACTGGGGATCGAATGTAACCTCCTGGTTCACAGGTTGACACTCAACCACTGAGCAACACCAACTGGGCTCAGTAGTTGGATTTAAAATAAATACCTAACCCCACTCAAGAATGGATCTAGATTAATTGTTTTATCCTGAAACTCCTTTTCTTTGGTTCTTGAAACTCCTCTGGTATACACTGGTTTATATCCTCACCAAACAGTTACCCTAAGGCTAAGGCAAAGAAATTTAACATTTTAAAAAAGTGTACATTGATATTTGTTTACAGATTGTAGCACTTAAATTCTAAGCTTTTTTCCCTCCTCATTTCAGCGTATTGTAAGCTGCTGCAGACCAGCTTCTAACTGGGGTCCATACCTGGAACGATACCGTGGGCAGAGATATAAAGACATGGTGGATCCTAAGAAAGAAATTGACCATGAAATACCTACTGTCAGTAGCAGTGTAAAACCAGAATAACTTCTAATTTTAAAAAATATGTGCTTGTGTAATGTGATTATTTTAGAGAAAATTTTTATTTATTTGTATGTTAATTGAATAAAATGTATATATTATGTTCATAATAGCATAACAATTATTTGTTCCCATTTAAGTAGGAATCTAATATAAAAATGTGAATCAAGCAATGTTTAGCAATGTGCCTATTATATTTATTTTTAAATAATCTATCTGTATTAACACGTACATAGCTGTCTCTATTTCACAATAACATTTTTGTACGTATTACCATAATATACTGAAGGCTTTAATTTGACCAGGTTATTTAGAAAATAGTTATATTTTCTGTTGTACAAGTTTTATAATATTACTTGTTTATATTTTTTTGTTATACAATATTTTATTCCCCATAGAGCTGGGGAAAATAAATCAGTGTACCTAAAAGAAAGTATTAAAGTTGAAGGCCTCGCTTAATTAGAAATGATATACATATATGGAATAAATGGATTATATATATAACATGTGGATATAGTTTAATACTATTGATCCAAATATGTCTAAAATCTTTAGGTATTAATGGCTAATGTTTTCTATGTGAACTTAGTAGTTATGTCCTTTATTTACAAACTAGAGGCCTGGTGCACAAAATTCATGCACTGGAGAGGTGTGTGTCCCTTAGCTCAGCCTGTACCCTCTCCAATAGGGGACCCCTTGGGGGATATCTGACTGCCTGTTTAGTTGCAATCTGGGACTGCTGACTCCTAACCACTTGCCTGCCTGGCTGCCTGATTGCCCCTAACTACTCTGCCTGCCAGCCTGATCACCCCCTAACTGCTCCCCTGCCAGCCTGATTGACACCTAATCACTCCCTTGCCAGCCCGATCACCCCCACCTGCCCTCCCCTGCAGGCCTGGTTGCCCCCAACTGTCCTTCCCTGCTGACTATCTTGTGACAATGTGTGGGCAGCAATCTTGGGATGCAGGGGTGAGAGGGTCAAATTGCATATTACCTCTTTATTAAATAGGATCGTAAAATAAGATGGAAAAATAAGGATCATGTGTACAGTAAGTAATACATCTAGAAAATAGAAACCAGAATTTTTAAGTACTTCCTTCTCTATATAATCTCTTCCTTAGGTTATATTTGGGAGAAAAACATGAACCATCTAATTTCTACTATTTTAGAAAATTAAGAGTAGTTCATTATACTCTCTGAAATCTAGGTGTAATTTCAAATAGAACATAGAACAAAATATGAATGAGGAAATGGCATCAATCAAATTTAAAAACTTATGTTGTAATATACTGTTAATAGATCAAGTAGAATGATTTTGTCTTATTTGAATATGTTACTACTTACGGGTAATAACTTGTTTACATCCTTAAAGGAGATAAATTTGGTAAACTTGTCAAGAATGAAAGAAACCAAATTAGAAAGTCCTATGTCCCAGTTTCCTTACAGGAGATAATGAAAACATATTACATCATTCATAGTTTTTTACAGTGATTACATATTATTGACAATTGGTTGAAACATCACAGCTTATCATGATGAATATTGCCTAAATATGTAATAATTTTTCAATTATTCTTGAAGTTTTTAACCTGGGCTTCAGAGAACATATGGAAGGCAGCAGTAAAAGCACCAGGGGTTAGACTAGTGGGGGTCACGCTGGACCTGGATTCAGCAAACTTGGTTCTTGAGTTCTGGCTAGGAATGAATTCAGAGCCAACATACATTTATTTATTTATTTATTTATTTATTTATTTATTTATTTTTCATTCATTCATTCATTCATTCATTCATTCATAAAATCAGAGGTGGAAGAAGTAATTTATAGGAGAAATGGGCTTATGAAACAAGTTACAGAGGTAAAGAAAGGGCCCTTGGAGTTTGGGAGTGAGGTAGCTAATGGTAAGTGCCTGGGGACAGGGAAAGGAGAGGGGAAGGCAGAGAGTGCTCCTGGGAGGGAAAGTACACTGGGTCTTCATCCTAAAGGTTTTATAGATGGAGATTTCAGGAGAGGTCCCAAGGGAAGATCTTCCTTAAAATTTATTTTTATTTTTATTTTTCCTTTTTTTTATTGTTTAAAGTATTACAAATAGTAGTACATATGTCTCCTTTTATTTTCCCCCACTGACATCTCCCCCACCTTCCAGCAAACAGTGCCTGGGACTAGATGGCTATACAGGAGAGTTTTACCAAACATTCAAGGAAGAATTAAAACCTATCCTCCTCAGACTATTGAAAAATATTCAAGAAGAAAGAGCACTTCCAAACACTTTCTATGAAGCCAGCATCACCCTAATACCAAAACCAGATAAAGACAACACAATGAAAGAGGATTATAGGCCAATATCTCTCATGAACATAGATGCCAAAATCCTCAACAAAATTCTAGCAAACCGGATCCAGCAGTACATCAGAAAGATCATACACCATGACCAAGCAGGATTCATCCCAGGAATGCAGGGATGGTTCAATATCCGCAAATCAATAAATGTGATACATCACATAAATAAATTTAGAGATAAAAATCACACAGTCATATCAATTGATGCAGAAAAATTATTTTACAAAATGCAACACCTTTTCTTGATAAAAACTCTCAGCAAGGTGTAAATAGAAGGATCATACCTCAACATCATAAAAGCCATATATGATATACCCACAAAACAACAAGAAAAGCCCACTGTTATAACATATTTGCAAATGTTATCACTGATAAAGGATTAATCTCCAACATCTAGTGGGAACTTATACAACTTAATAAAAGGAGGATAAATGATCCAATAAAAAAATGAGCTATGGACCTAAATATAATCTTTTCAAAAGAAGACAGAAGGTAGGCCAAGAGACATATGAATACATGATCAGTGTCACTAATTATCTGAGAGATGCAAATCAAAGGACAAAATATGGTACCATCTCACACCTGTCAGAATGGCAATCATCAACAAATCAACAAAGGACAAGCACTGGCGAGGATGTGGAGAAAAAGGAACCCTCGTGCACTGCTGGTGGAAATGCAGACTGGTGTAGCTATTGTGGAAAACAGTATGGAGTTTCCTCAAAAAAAAAAAACAACTAAAAATGGAGCTCCCATTTGACCCAATAATCCCACTCCTAGGAATAAATCTTAAGAAATTAGAAACACCAATTCTAAAGGATTTATGCACATCTATGTTCATATTGGCACAATTTACAATAGCTAAGATTTGGAAAAAGCCTAAATGCCCATCAGCAAATGAGTGGATTAGAAAACCGCGGTACATCTACACAATGGGATACTATGCTGCTATAAAAAAGAAGTAATTCTTATCATTTGCAGCAGCATGGATGGACCTGGAGAGCATTATGTGTAGTGAAACAAGCCAGGCAATGAATGAAAAATACTATATGATCTCACTCATTTATGGAAAATAAAGTACATTATGACCTGATAAACAAAAAGTTAAATTTAGAGGCAGTGAAGCACCGAACAGAGTGTCCAATTACAGTGGGAAAGCAGAGGAGTGTTGGAGAGTAGGCGTGGGGAAAGAGATAAACCAACGGACTTGTCTGCATGCATATAAGCACAGCAAATGGACACAAGATACTGGGGTGTAGGGATGAGGGTATGCATCAGGGGGTAGAGGAGGTGGGGATAATGTCAATGGGGATTAAAAAGGAGATATATGTACTACTACATGTAATAATTTAGACAATAGAAATATTTAAAAAAAGAATAAAAGAAATGAGAATCTAATTAGTGATATGAAATATAAAGAGGCAAAAATACCCATGTAGCACAACAAAAAGAAAAAGGAATCCAAGAAAATGAAGATAGTTTAAGGAGCCTCTGGGACATCTTCAAGTGTCAACATAGGCTTTATGGGTGTAGCAGAAGGAGTAGAGTGAGATCACAAGAAATTGAAAGCATATTTGAAAAAATAATGACAGATACTTCCCTAATCTGTTGAAGGAAATAGACTTATAAGTCCAGAAAGCATAAAGAATCCCAAACAAGATGAACAGAAGGAGGCCCACATTAAGAATTGAAGGACATAAAAGAGCTTCACAAACAACGTAAAGTACAGGAGTTCATTTTTACCAAATCATTATTGCAAGAAATGTTAAAGTTTCTTTTTTTAAGAAGGAAAACCCCAACAATATAAATAAAATGGCAGTAAATACATATATATCAAAATATGAATCTATACAAACAAAATAAACTAAGAAGCAGAACAGAAACCGACTAATATATAGAGAAATATTTTTAAAGTTGCCAGATAGGAGGGAGTTTGGGGGTATGGATAAAATGTTGAAGGGTTTAAGAAGTACATTTATTTGTTACAAAATAGTCATGTGTATGTAAAGTACAGCATAGGAAATATAGTCTATAATATTGTAATAACTATGTATGGTGTCAGGTGGGATGATCACTTAACCAGTTATATAATGTCTAACCACTGGGGTGTATAACTGAAACTAATATAATGTTGTATGGCAAAGTGTAATTGAGAAATTAAAAAAAATGATTTAAATATAAAAAAAATAAAAAAGTGTTTGCTTTGATATTTTCAGTACCCATCTAGCATCATACCTATTTATTATCATATTAGAGGCCTGGTGCATCAAGATTCATGCAAGAATAGGCCTTCCTCCCCCTAGTTGCCAACACCAGTTTTCCTCCGGCACCCAGGACCTGGGTTGCTTTACTCTGGCTGCTGCCAGGCACCTGGGACCCGGGCTGCTTTGCTCCAGCTGCCACCAGGCATCTGGGACTGGGGCTGCTTCACTGAGGCCTCTGCCTCCACCCACCCAGGCATGCTCTGAGCCTTGCCATGCGGCTGCTTGGAGCACGCCCCCACCCGTGGTGTGTGTGTGTTTGTTGGGGTGTGAGCAGCATGCAGTCCTCTCTTGCCCATCTGCATGTGCAGCTCCTCCTGAGCAGTCATGGTGCAGCCTCCTCGAGCTGGTTGTGACGTCTGGCTAATTTGCATATGTGCATGTTATATGTCTGTGTGTGTGTGTGTGTGTGTGTATAGCTACATTTACTATGCTGTACTTTATATCCCTATCACTATTTTGTAACTACTAATCTGTACTTCTTCGTTTCATCACCTTTTAAACCTTGTTCCCTAAACCCTCTTCCCTCTGGCAACCATCAGTTTGTCCTCTGTACAAAGATAAATATTATTTTTTAACAAAATATTTTTTATGGATTTCAGAAAAGAAGGGATATATATATATATATTATGAGAGAGAATCATTGATCTGCTGCCTCCTGCATGCCCCCTATTGGGAATGGAACCGACAACCTGGGCATGTGCTCTGACCTGGAATTGAACCATGATCTCTTGGTTCATAGGTTAATGCTCAACCACTGAGCCCTGCCAGCTAGGACAAAGATGAATACTCTAATAGAAGATTAGTAAGCACATGAAAAAAGAAGAAAAACAATTTTCAAAAACAACCACCATACCACCATAATAATAAATAATGCCAAACCTAATTAGTAACCAAAGGAACAAAAATTGAAATAAATTGACTAATATTTTAATATAGTAATCCTCTGATGATGAGTGTGGACACTCATTCTACTAATAGGTTCAAATTTTCTCAAAATCAATGTAGCAATATATATCAAAGCCTTAAAATTTTCATATCCTAGTAATTTCATACAAAGAATCTATTCTAAGAAACTATTCCAGGACAAAGTCAGAGATTCACATCAGAATGACCACTTCTTGTTGCTTAAGTAATGATGAAATGGAAGGTTTTGAAGTAGCTATACAGGACATCAAATACCCAAATGCTTATCATATGGTGTTACATGAAGAAATTAGTATGTAAAACTTCATGATCCCAATTTACCACATACACACACAAGCATGCACACACACAACAGAGAGTGAGAATACCAGGGAGAATAGAAAGATGGAAAGAAATGTATTACAGGGTTACCAATGGTAAACTCTGGATGATGAGATAAAGAGAGATTTTATGTTCTTTTTAATGATCTGGATCCTAAAAATCTACCATCCACATTAATAGATATTAGGATTTGGCAATATTTGCTTGACTCTTCTTTTTTTTTATATTAAAATCTTTATTGTTGAGAGTATTACAGATATCCCCCTTTTTTGCCCTATAGCCCCCCTCTCCCAGGTTCCTGCCCCTAGTCTTCACCACCTTGTTGTCCATAGGTAATGCATATCCTATATAATAAAACTTTAATATGCAAATTGTCCCCTAGACCTGGAGTTCAACCAGGAGTTCAACCAGGGGAGGGGCTAACTGGCCAGCCCAACCCCCAATCTCCCACACACCCCAATTAGTGGCAGGGCTGGCCCACCAACCACCCACAGCTCCTCCCCACAGCAGGCCCAGCTCTATCGGCCCTGATCATGACTGGCTAGCCAGACACCACTCATGCATGAATTTGTGCACTGGGCCTCGAGTATGCATATAAGATCTTTAGTTATTCTTTCCCCACCAGCCTATCTCCCTTTCCTTAGATTCAACAGTCTGTTCCATGCCTCTTATTCTATTTTATTCATCAATGTATTTTGTTCAATAGACTCCTTGTTCATTTATTTTGATTTTTAGATTCAATTATTGATAGATATATATTAATTGTCATTTTATTGTTCATTTATTTCTCCTTATTGTTGGTTTGGTTGTTGTTCCTCTTCTTTGTTTTCTTCTTTCTTCTTCTTCTCCTTCTCCTTCTTCTTCCCCTTCTGCCTCTTAAAGAATACCCTTCACATTTCATGCACTGCTGGTTTGATGGTAATGAATTACTTTAGCTTTTTCTTGTATGTGAAGCTCTTTATCTTACCTTCAATTTTATTTTTTATTATTTTTTGATATTCATTTATTTATATTTTTAATTAATTAATTAATTAATTTTCCCCCTATTGCCCTCTCCACCCCCCAGTAAATGCCCTCGTCCATTCCCCCCGCCCTGCGCTGCCTTCCCCCATTGCCCTGTATCCACTGGCTATGCCTACACACACATGCACACAAGTCCTTCAGTTGATCTCCTATAGGCCCCTCCTCCCCAACTTCCCTTGCCTTCCCACTGTAGCACGATTGTCTGTTCATTGCTTCTTTGCTTCTGCGTCTGCTTCACCCCCTCCACCCCCTGTCTCTTGTCTTTAAAGACATCTTGCCCCTGTAGGCTAGAAATGAACCCACCAGAGCAAAAGAAAAATGATTGAGTCCCAATTTCAATGTCAGATAGCTTTGAGTCCCAGTTTCAGTGTCAGGCAGTTCCTTATGTGTACATGTCATCAATGGTATCAGGATACTGGACAGATGGTGGCGATGCTGGTCCTACCCTCTCTGGTTTGGTCCTGGGCATCCTGTAGCCATGCTCAGCTGCTAACTGCTCACATGGCAAGGCGTCGTCAGAGTCTTCCATCTCTGAACTGTTTCTCCTCTTGCCTTCGTGTTTGGGGTAGACCTGTCAGTTCCTCTCTGTTACAGGAGTCCACTTGGTCTTGGAGTTGTTTTCTGAAAGTATATGAACATATTCTCAACCAAGAGTTAATACAGGAATCTTTTCTATAAAATTGTCTTGGGGTCCTTTTTATTTTTGCCTACCCGCTTTTCCTTTGGCTTATTTTGACACCATGTGTGTTTTTCCTGAGTGTCTTGCTGTTATCATTTTAAATGGAAATTAATTTTCTAAAGTGAAAATTTTCTAAATGTAATTTACTTACTAGATATTTTTCCTTACGTGCTATTATCCTACTTCCCCCCTGCTTTTTTTTTTTTTGATTGATGGAGAATTTGGTAAATTTTTTAATGCAATCTTGATAACTTTACATTTTAACTTTTTGCACACAAATATGCCTGTTTTCTGTTCATTTCATATTAAGCAATTTTACCATGAGATGAGCTATCAATAGAAATTTTAATTAATACTTTAGAAACAGCTTTTTGTCCAGTACTCTTAAATTTTCTTGGATGTTCGCTTATTTCAGTTCACCAAATTAAATTAATCTGAAAGCTTGATAACTCTTTTATGTCAAATTTAATACTCTACCAATAATCTTAGATTACCCTGTATATATTAGTGGAGAGGTTTATTTGCATTGAGTTGGCACTGAGCTTTCCTAGTGCTAGGCTGAATTTAGGTATAGGGCAGCTGCTTTTGGCAAGTTTCTGTCTGTTATCTGGATCCTGATCTGAGGTGGGCCATGTCTCTGTCTGTTACCTGGGTCCCGAGCTGTGCTGAGCATGGGAAGCGAGGTAGCCATGGGGGAAGGAGACTGCCCTCAGAAGGTGTGAGAGTTCAGGTCCCTGCAAGGTTGGTGGGGGTGAGGGTCTGTGTTGTATCTGTTGATCCCCAAGTTCTCTCCTGATGACACCTCTGCGACTGTGCCTGTCTTAGGTTGTTCCTTCCCTGAGGAATCTTATCCGTCTCTGGCTAACCAGTCATCCTCAGGGGCCAAGCAGGGTGCTGTGAGGTTCAGTTCTGTCTCTATGGTAGCCTATGTCCCCCGTGGCCTCCACGCCCAGCACCTGCCTTGGGGATCCCCTCGCCTGCTGGCAGGGGCCCCGGCACTGTTCACTTATCTCAGGGAATTTGGGTTCCTTCTCCAGTTAGGGCCCAACTCACACCATTTGGCAAGAGACAGATCCATTATACCAGCCACCTTGAGGCTTCAACCTCAGCATGAATAGAGAGCTCAGGCTGCAGCTGAGGGCCATTGGGTTATGAGAAGAGGGTCCCTCTTGGCAAAAGAGGAAAGAGGGCCAGTATACAATGCTCAAGTGTCTTCCCAGTGCCTTAATTCCTTCTGAAAGGAATTAAATACTTTCATGTCCTCTTTTTAAATGGCTGCTAAACATTCAAAGAATTAGTTTGTACATTTGTTTGGGGTAGTTGTACAAGATGCTGTTGTGAAATATAAAACATTAAATGATAGTGTAGGATAATATCATGTAAGGATATTCTTTGCTCTAGGCCATGGCAATTCAATTTCAAACAGGCTGACAATTTCTTTTTGTAACTTTATATAAACTATTTCAGAGATTCAAACACACAGATTACTTACCTTAGCTCAAGAGGCCAAATATATTGACTTTCAATTATGATCCTTATGACGTTTAAAGGAAACTTCTCTGTATTTCCTTCCAAAATGATTTTCATGTTACAGAGTTTCATTTAAAAATCTTTGTCTCATGAAGTAATTTCTCTTAAGGTTATGGAGAGCATTGTATGAATTCCCTCTCCTGCCACACCTTCCCCATTGTCTATGCTTAATGATTATGCTCATATGCATGTACGAAGATCCCTCTGTTGATCTCTCCCCCTTATTCCCACCAACCCCCACCTTTCCCGAGGTTTGATGCTTTGATCGATGTTTCTCATTCTCTAGATCTGATCTTGATTTTCAGCCTATGTCATTCATTATACTCCACAGATGAGTGAGATCATGTGATATTTCTCTCTCTCTGTCTGGCTTATTTCACTAAGCATAATGCTCTCCAACTCCATCCATGTTGTTGCAAATGGTATGAGCTCCTCCTTTTTTACCACAGGATAGTATTCCATTGTGTAAATGTACCACAGTTTTTTAAACCAATCATCTGTTGATGGGCACTTAGGCTGTTTCCACGTATTTGATATGGTGAATTGTGCTGCTATGAACATTGGGGGGCATATATCCTTTCTGATTGGAGTTTCTAGTTTCTTGGGGTATATCCCTACTAGTGGGATCATTGGGTCAAATGGAAGTTATTTTTTTAGTTTTTGAGGAGATTCCATACTGTTCTCCACAGTGGCTGTACCAGTCTGTATTCCCATAAGCAGTGCACGAGGTTTCCTTTTTCTCCGCATCCTCACCAATAGTTGTCGTTAGTTGATTTGTTGATGATAGCCATTCTGACAGATGTGAGAATGTACTGCATTGCTGTTTTGATTTGCATCTCTCTGATGATTAGTGACTTTGAGCAGGTTTTCATATGTCTCTTGGCCTTCCTTCTGTCTTCTTTCGAGAAGAGCCTATTTTGATCAGTTGCCCTTTTTTTGATTGGGTTGTTTGTCTTCTTTTTTGAAATTGTATGAGTTCCCTGTAAATGTTGGAGATTAAACCCTTATCATTGATATCATTGGCAAATATGTTCTCCCATGCAGTGGACTTTCTTTTTGTTTTGTTGATGGTTTCCTTTACTGTGCAAAAGGTTTTTATTTTGAAGTAGTCCCATTTGTTTATTTTTTCTTTAGTTTCCATTGCCCAAGGAGCTGTATCGGTGAAGAAATTCCTTCCGCATATGTCGGAGATTTTGCTGCCTGTGGATTCCTCTAGTATTTGTATGGTTTCCCATCTTATGTTTAAGTCCTTTATCAATTTTGAGAGTATTTTTGTGTATGATGTAAGTTGGTGTTCTAGTTTCATTTTTTGCATGTTTCTGTCCAATATTCCCAACACCATTTATTGAAGAGACTGTCTTGACTCCATTGTATGTTCATGCCCCCTTTGTCAAATATTAATTGAGCATAGTGGTTTGGGTTGATTTCTGGGTTCTCTATCCTATTCCATTGATCTATGTGTCTGTTCTTGTGTCAGTCCCAGGCAGTTTTGAGAAAGGTGGCTTTGTAATACAGTGGCATTGAGATCCCACCTAATTTGTTCTTTTTTCTAAGGATTTCTGCAGCTATTCGGCATCTTTTTTTTATTCCAGTTGAATTTTTGGAAAGTTCATTTTAGGTCTGTGAAGTATACCTTTGGTATTTTCATGGGGATTGCGTTGAATTTATAAATTGCTTTGGGTAGAATGGACATTTTGATGATATTGATTCTGCTAATCCATGAACATGGTATCTTTTTCCATCTGTTTATGTCTTTATCTCTTTTTTTTAGATTTGTGTAGTTTTCTGCATATAGGTCTTTTACCTCCTTAATTAAGTGTATTCCTTGGTATTTTAATTTTTTTTGTGCTATGGTAAATGGGATTGGTGTTTTATTCACTGTTTCTGTAAGTTTATTATTGGTATATAGAAATGCCAAATATTTCTTGGTGTTAATTTTCTATCCTGCTACAGTGCTAAATTCATTTATTAAGTCAAATAATTTTTGATGGAGTCTTTAGGGTTTTTTATGTATAGTATCATATCATCTGCAAGTAAGGACAGTTTAAATTCTTCTTCTCCTATTTGGATGCCTTTTATTTCTTGTTCTTGTCCGATAGAAATGGTTAATACTTCCAGCACTATGTTAAATAGAATTGGTGAGAGTGGGCATCCCTGTCTTATTCCTGTTTTTAGGGGGAATGGTTTTAGTTTTTGCCCATTGAGTATGATGTTGGCTGTGGGTTTGTCATATATGGCATTTATGATGTTGAGGTATGATCCTTCTATTCCTACCTTGCTGAGAGTTTTTATTAAGAAAGGGTGTTGTATGCTGTTGAATGCTTTTTCTGCATCAATTGATATGACTAGGTGATTTTTATCTCTCAATTTGTTTATGTGATGTATCACGTTTATTGATTTACAGATATTGTACCCTCCTTGCATCCCTGGTATAAATCCTATTTGGTCATGGTGTATGATCTTTCTGATGTACTGCTGGATTCGATTTGCTAGAATTTTGTTGAGGATTTTGGCATCTATGTTCATGAGGGATATTGGTCTGGAATTCTCTATAATTGTGTTAACTTTATAAGGTTTTGCTATTAGGGTGGTGCTGGCTTCATAGAAGGAATTTGGAAGTGTTCCTTACCTTTGAATTTTCTGGAATAGTCTGTGAAGAATGGATTTTACTTCTTCTATGAATGTTTGGTAAAATTCCCCTGTGAAGCCCTCTGGCCCTGGGCTTTCGTTTGCTGGAAGCTTTTTGATGAATGCTTCAATTTCTTCCTTAGTTATTGGTGTTTTGAGATTTTTAGAATCTTCCTGTGTGAGTTTTGGAAGGTTGTGTTTTTCTAGGACTCTGTCCATTTCCTCTAGGTTGTGAAATTTGTTAGAATAGAGTTGTTCATAATAGTTTTTAACAATCCTTTGTATTTCTGTGTGATCTGTAGTTATTTCCCTTCTCTCATTTCTCTCTTTGATTGTTGGTGAGCCTGGCTAGAGGTTCATCAATCTTGTTTATTCTTTCCAAGAACCAGCTCTTTATTTTGTTGATTTTTTTGTATCATTTTTTTTGGTCTCTATGTCATTCATTTCTGCTCTGATCTTTATTATTTCTTTCCTTTACTAACAGTGGGCTTTCTTGTTGCTCTCTTTCTAATTCTTTGAGTTGTTGAGTTAGGTGATTAATTACCATTTTTTCTTGTTTTTTTGAGGTAGGCCTGTAGAGCTATAAACTTTCCTCTCAACACTACTTTCATTGTGTCTCATAGTATTTGTGTTGTTGTGTTTTTATTGTCATTAGTCTCCAGAAAATTTTTAGTTTCTTCTTTTATCTGGTTTATAACGCAATCATTGTTTAGTAACATGCTATTCAACTCCCAAGTGTTTGATTTTTTTGAAATGTTTTTATTGTAGTTTATTTCTAATCTTATGCCATTGTGGTCTGAGAAAATGCTTGATATTATTTCAATCTTTTTGAATTTGGAGAGACTTTGCTTGTAACCCAATATGTGCTCTATTTTGGAGAATGTCCCATGTGCACTTGAGAAGAATGAGTATTCTGCAGCTTTGGGGTGAAATGCTCTGAAGATGTCAATTAGGTCCATTTGATCTAGTGAGTTATATAGAATTGCTGTTTCTTTGCTGATTTTTTGTCTAGAGGATTTGTCCAGAGATGTCAGTGGTGTATTAAAATCCCTACTATGATTGTATTGCTGCCAATCTCTCCCTTGATATCCTCCCGGAGTTTTTTTTATTTATTTAGGGGTTCCTGTATTAGGTGCATATATGTTTACCAGAGTTATATCTTCTGGATTAATTGCTCCTTTTAGCATTATATAGTGGCCTTCCTTATCTCTTGTTATAGCCTTTATTTTGAGGTCTATTTTATCAGATATAAATATCACTACCCCAGCTTTTTTCTCATTTTTATTTGCCTGCAAAATGTTTTTTCCATCCCTTCACTCTCAGTATGTGTGAATCCTTTTCTCTGAGGTGGTCTCTTGTAGACAGCAAATGTGTGGGTCCTTTCTTCTTAACCATTCAGCTACCCTATGTCTTTTGATTGGTGCATTTAACCCCTTACATTTAATGATATTATTGACAAGTTCATGGTTGTTGTCATATTCTTCCTTAGTTTTTTTTCCTTTCTCTTTCTTCTTTTTTACAGCAGTTACTTTAGCATTTCTTACATTATTGGCTTGATAGTGATAAACTATCTTACCCCTTTCTTGTCTGTAAAGCCTGATTCCACCTTCAATTTTGAATAATAGCCTCGCTGGGTATAGTATTCTTGGGTTCAGACCCTTGTTTTGCATCACTTTATATATTTCATTCCATTCCCTTCTGGCATGGTGTGTTTCTGTTGAGAAATCAGTTACTATTCTAATAGGAGATCCCTTGTAGGTAACTTTCTGTGTCTCTCTGGCTGCCTTTAAGATTCTTACTTTGTCATTAGTGTTAGCCAATTTAATTATGATGTATCTTGATTTCCGTTTTTTTGGGTTCAGCTTATTTGGGACTCTGTGTACTTCTTGGACTTGCATAGTTTTTTCCTTGTCAATATCAGGGAAATTTTCTGTCATTATTTCTTCAAATAGGTTTCCTATTCCTTGCTTTTCTTCCACTCCTTCTGGTATCCTAATTAAGCGTATGTTGTTTCGTTTTGTGTTGTCTCAAAGCTCCCTTAGGCTCTCTTCTTGTGTTTTAAGTCTTTTTTCCAGTTGCTGTGTTTGTTTGTTTTTTCCTACCTTGACTTCTAATTCGCTGATGCGGTCCTTAGCATCTTCTAATCTACTGTTTAGGCCTTCCATTTTGTTCCTTATTGCAGTTATGTCCTTATTCATCTCCTCTTGGTTTTGTTTCATGTTGGTGACATTCCCATTCAGCTCCTTATAGTTCTCATTGAGTTGTGTAATATTGTCCTTGAGTTGTGTGTATCAGTCTTCCATCCGTTTAAACATCCTTAAAACCATTACTCTGAACTCTTTCTCTGAAAGGCTGGTCACTTCAATTTCATCTAACACCCTTTCTGGTGATTCCTCTTTTTCTTTCCTTTGAGGATTGCTTTTCTGTCTTCCCATGTTTTCTTGTAATGTTTTAATTGTAGATCCAATTGTTTTTCTACCCAATTTTTTTCTTTGTTTTTGTTTGTTTGTTTGTTTGTTTTGGGGTGGGGTGCTACTAGTGTATTCTCTCAGTTCTCCTGTGTTTGTTGATTTATTGTAATTTCCTACTTTAGCTATTTGGATTCTCTTGATGTAGATCTGGGAGCTGGAGCAGCAAAACTGTGGTGTCTAGAATTCGGCAGCCGTGGAGAGAAGTGTCCCTATTTTTGCTGTTTTGCACCCTTAATTGGGATTACGCTTGCACAGTGGGGATACACAGTGGCACCAAGGACCAGTCTGTCGGGGTGATGTTTTTCAGGGGCCTACACTCTGGAGAGGCGTGGCTGTGGTGTCCAGATTTAAAGAATCACACCCACGGGGGCTCCCAGTGGTTCCCAGGCACTGTTTTAGGGGTGGACAACCCAAAACGTGCTGCTGAAAACCCGCCTTGGGTGGTAGCCTCAAGGGCGCACTGAAAACGTGGGTGACTAGGGAGCTCCACAAACCAGATAGGAGGGTGCGCCATAGACAGGGCAACCAGAACACACAAACACAGGGTCTAGGGCGCCACAGACTGGGCGGCCCTGATGCGCAAAGGCAGCGACTAGGGTGTCTGCAAACTGTCAACAAAGCCTGCTGCAGATGTGGGTGGATATGCGTTGACCCAGGAGTTCTGAGGGAGGTGGGGGGAGGGGCAGGACTAGTGTGTACTAGTGTGTAACCCTAGCTGAAACCTCAGCCAGGACGACCCTGACGTGCAAACACAGGGACTAGGGTGTCCTTCAACTGGCGTTAAGGCCCACTGCAGACATGCGGAAACAAGTTGACCTAGGAGTTCTGCAGGCGGGGACTAGCCCCTGACAGGCAAACACAGGGAATAGAATGTCATTAAGCTGGCGAGAAGGCCCACTGCAGAAGTGAGCAGAAATGCTTTGAACCCGGATTTCTGCAGGTGGGGAGTAGCCCCTGATGCGCAAACACAGGGACTAGGGTGTCCAGAAACTGGTGTGAAGGCATGCTGTCCACAGTGTGCGCTGTGACCCGCGAGATTGCAAGCCGGTACCTCCGTGTGGTCTCTGCCGCAGCCGCTCAGATGTCGCTGGGGAGGGGGAGGTTGCACTCACTGCTTTGAAGGCGGATGTCCCAAGGTATGCGGAAATGCAGGGTCCTCGGGAATGCAGGGTCCATGGATCTGCGGGACTCTGGCTGGTGTGGCTGTTGGGTCACAGGGCAACTCCAATGCCCATCTAGCTGGCGGTGTTGGTGAATTCCCAAAGAAAGGCCCTGTTTCCCTTCAAGATGGAGTGGGCTCCGCACCCAAGTTCCACAGTACGGGGAGTGACAGCCTCGATGGCAGTCTCTCCCCATCTGAGAGAGCCTGGACTGCCAGCCCCCACTGCTCCCGTGAGATTCAACTGTCCCTCACTCAATCTCACATACCCACCACACACACCCACACACTCTCCTTTTGTCCCCTCACTCACTTCCTCTCCCTCTCCTCCGTCCTGCTAGCCGCCATCATCCACCAGTCTCTTTATTCCTCTTTAGTCACCTTCAATTTTAAATGATAGTTTTTCTGGGTAGAGTAATCTTGGTTATAGGTCCTTGCTTTTCATCACTTAGAATATTTTTTGCCACTCTCTTCTCATTTGCAAAGTTTCTGTTGAGAAATCAGCTGACAGTCATATGGGGGCTCCCTTGTAGGTAACTAACATCTTTTTTCTTCATGCTTTTAAGATTCTCTCTTTGTCTTTAACACTTGGCATTTTAAATATGATGTGTTTTGGTGTGGGTGTCTTTGTGTTTATCTTGTTTGGGACTTTCTGTGCTTCCTGAACTTGTAAGTCTATTTCTTTCACCAACTAGGGGAAGTTATCTGTCATAATTTCTTCAAATAGGTTTCTAATATATTTCTCTCTCTCTCTCTCTCTCTCTCTCTCTCTCTCTCTCTCTCTCTCT
>JAAGEH010000031.1:70234-177626 GCA_011751065.1 Lasiurus cinereus | reverse complement strand
TCTCTCTCTCTCTCTCTCTCTCTCTCTCTCTCTCTCTCTCTCTCTCTATTCTCCTCCTGGCACCCTCATAATGTGAATGTTGGTATGCTTGAAGTTGTCCCAGAAGCTTCTTGGCTTCTTACACTATCTTCATATTTTTGTATTATTTTTCTTTTCACTCTTTTAATTGGATATTTTTTGCTTCCTCATATCTCAAATTAATTTGATTCTTAGAATCCTATACTCTACTGTTTAATCCCTGTGAATTGTTCTTTATTTCAGTTAGTGTATGCTTAATTTCTGACTGATCCTTTTTCATGTCTTAGAAATTCTCATTAAGATCCTTGAAAGTCTCATTAAGTCCCTTGAAGCTCTCTTTGAATCTCTTGAAGCTCTCATTAAAATCTTTTAGCAACCTTATAACCACTGTTTTGAATCCTGTATTTAGTAGTTTGCTTGCTTTTGTTTCATTTACTGCTCTTTTTGGAGAGTTCTTCTGTTCTTTAATTTGTGACATATTTCTTTGTCTCCACATTTTTGGCTGCTTCCTTGTGTTTGTTTCTATATATTAGGTAAATCTGCTATGTCTCCTGGAATTGGTAGAATGGTCTTGTGTAGCAGATGTCCTATAGAGTCCAGTGGCTCAGCCTCCCCAGTCACTTGAGCTGGGCACTCTAGGAGTACCCTTGTATGGGCTGTGGGTATAGTATTGCTGTAGTTGAGCCTTGATTGCTGTTGGCGTCACTGGGAGGAGTTGACCTCCAGGCCAAATGGCTGTGAGGATCAGCTGCATCTATAGTGGAAGAGCTGCTGTGCAGGAGACACCCCTATGGTATATTATTTGCTTCAATGGGGCTTTTTTGCTCACTTGAGTCTGCCCTTTGAGTGTGTTGCTTGTGGATGTGTAGAGTTGTAATTTGTTATGGCCTGAAGATGTCCACTGGGTGCACTGGCTCCGGGGCCTCTAAGGTGGTACAAAGTCAGCCACTGCCTGGGATCACCTGGCAGGAGTTACAGAGCTATTTATATTGGGCTTTGAAATTCTCAGATGAGATCAAGATGTGAAATAAGGCAGACTGGTGCTACTGCCAGGTCTTGGGCTTCTTATTGATGGGTATGGGGCATACTTCTGCTTGTTTGAAATATTTTATGAAAACCTGTAGAGCCAGAACCAGGATAGGCCATTCATATGGAAAAGCCTCTGTAAACAACTTGAGTGGGACTTCAAGTTGGATGGGATGGGATCTCAGGGAATCATCAAGGTAAAGTGAATAATGTGGGCCACATTGATGGAAACTCAGATTTGGTTGCCTGTCAGCTCTGTGATGGGGGAGGTCCCATCATAAGAACAATGACCTCTGTGAGCATCTCTGTCTAGGAGAAAGCTTCCCTGGATTTCATGCTCAGATGCCAAAGAATCCAGGTCCTCTCCATATATCCATGGTACTCCCAATGCTGTTGCCCAGTGCTGGAACTCAGAGGAAGTGTGACTGTGTAAGTTCATGCACTGGCCCTTTAGCCAGAACTGCCTGAGTCTCCAGCAGCCTCCATGTCACTCAGCCATAGCCACTGTTGGTTTTTACAGCCCAAAGTTACAGGGACTTCTCTCCCCAGTTCTGGAACTCTGGACTAGGGGTCTGGTATGGAGCTGGGACTCCTTGTTCCTCACAGGTGGTCTTCATAGGGAGATATCCCTCCTGAATAAAAACATGCCACATGTGGGTGTAAGACCAGCCCTTTCATTACCTCTGCCTCTCCTACCAGTCTCAGTGTGCCATCTTCTGTATTTCTTTAGTTGTAGGAATTCCATTCAGTCAGATTTCAGGTGGTTCATAATGATGATTGTTTTGCATTTTAGTTTAATTGTGATGTGGTTGTGGGAAGCAGCGAGTACTGTCATTACCTAGACTGTCATCTTGGTTCCAAACTGCTTGAGCCTTTTTTAAAGAATAAAACTCACAGATAGAGTTGAATCCCACTTTTTATCCTAAACCTATCCCAATATCCCCTTTCCATCCTAGAATAATCACTACCCTTTCAGCCTGCTCCCAATCCCCCCAACTCCTCCCCCAAGCCCTCACTACCCCATTGTCTGTGTCTATGTTTTATGCCTCCCTCCGAGGTTCAACAGACTGTTCATGCTTTTATGACTCTGGGTCTATTTTTGATCATCCCTTTACTTGGTTCATTAGATTCCACATATGAGTGAGATCATGTGATACTTAGCTTTCTTTGAATATAAGTCATATCATTTGAGAGAACTTTCTCTATATTCTTGCCTGAACTTATGCTGTCAGATTTATAGTTTTGTTTATCTGTTGGGTGTGAAAAATATTTACTTAAATGTTTATTTCTTTCATTATTATTGACATTGAATATCTTTTTATAAGTTTATCATCTGTTCATCTTCTCCCTCTATGAATTGCTTGTCCATATTATTTGACCATCTTTTAAAAGGAATATTAGTATGTCCTATATAATAAAACCCTAAAATGCTAAGTGTTCATCTGGTTGGTCATTCAACCAAAGCATAATATACTAATGATATGCAAAGATGGCTTAACTGCTTGCTATGATGTGCACTGACCACCAGGGGGCAGATGCTGTGACCAGTAGGTTAGCTTGCTGCTGGGGTCTGGCCATTTGGGACTGAGCAAGACCGGCCACACATGCCTTGGAGCTCTCCCACAGTCTGTCCCCCCTGCTGGACAATCTCTCGTGTCCCTCCTCAACCCTGATATTGCACTGGTGGGGTCCCTCCATCCAGGCTGAGGGACCCACCCCACCACTGAATGTATTTATTTTGTGCACCGGGCCTCTAGTATATATATATGTCATTGTGGTTTCAGGACCCCCAACTTATGCATGTTGGAAATATTTTGTCCTAGTCATATATTCTAATTTAGCTTTGTCTTTCGTCTTATGGAAAATATTTAAAATATTACATACTCAAAATTTCATCTTTCCATTTATAGTTTTAGCTTTTTGTACATGTATTAGAAATCCATGGGCACCCCAAAAATATAAAGATATTATCTTATGCTTGTCTAAAAGTTGTTTTCAATTCATATATATGTCTTTAAGTCCACCTGGTATTAATTTTTATTATTATATGATATAAGCATGTGATTATATATATATTTTTCATATATATACTCAACTGATACATCACTTATTGGAAAGTCATACTTTCCTCCATAGCTTTAACATCATTTCTTCTATATGTTATTTTTTGACATTTAATATTATTTTATATTGATTTCAGGTGCAGAACGTAGTGCTTATACGCTAAATTTTATATATGTACAAATTTATGCTTATTTTGTTTAGTATAATACTCTCCAGGTCCATCCATGCAGCTACAAATGGTAAAAGTTCTTTCTTTTCTACAGCTGCGTAATATTCCATTGTATAAATGTACCACTTCTTTTAAATCCACTCATCTACTGGTGGACACTCTGGCTGTTTCCAGATCTTAGTTATTGTAAATAATGCTGCTTTAAACATAGGAATGCTATATTCCTTCTGATTGTTGTTTTGGGTTTCTTAAGATATATTCCTAGAAGTGAGATCACTGGGTTAAATGGCAGTTTGATTTTTAATTTTTTGAGGAAACTCCATACTGTTTTCCATAATGGCTGCACCAATCTGCATTCCCATCAGCAGTCTACTAGGGTTCCCTTTTCTCCACATCCTCACCAATATTTGTCATTTGTTGATGATAGCCATTCTGATAGGTGTGAGGTCATATGGCATCATTATATATATATATAATATTATATGTATATAATTATTATATTTCAGAGAGGAAGGAAGAGGAAGAGATAAAAACATCAATGATGAAAGAAAGAATCGTGGATTGGCTGCCTCCTGCACACCCCACACTGGGGATCAAAGCCACAACCCTGGCATGTGCCCTGTCTGGGAATTGAACTGTGATCTTCTGATTTATAGTTTAATTCTCAACCACTGAGTCACATCAGCTGAGCCAAATTGGTATTTTAATTTGCATCTCTTGGATGATTAGTGACTGAATATTTTCTCATATGTCTCTTGCCCATCTGTATGTCCACTTTGAAGAAGTGTCCTTTGCTCATTTTTTTATTGGGATCATTTGTCTACCTTTTTTTAAGATGCATGAGTTCCTTATATATTTTGAAAATTGACCCCTTTTTGGATGTATCGTTGGCAAAATGTTCTCCCATGTAGTGGGCTCTATTTTCATTTTGTTGATGGTTGCTTTTGCTTTATAGAAGCCTTTTATTTTGATGTAGTCCCATTTGTTTATTTTTTCTGTAATTTTCTTTGCTCTAGGGGCAGTATCGGTAAACATGTTGGTATGAGGGATCTATATCTGAGTTTTTGCTGCTTACAGTTTATTCCAGGATTTTTATGGTTTCATGACATATTTAAGTCTTTATTCCATTTTGCGTTTATTCTTTGTCCCCTATTTTTAAGGTATTACATGTGTACATATCTTCTGATTGCCCACCCCAACCCACTCCCATACATGCCATCACCATCCCCAGTGTCTTGCGTCCATTAATTATGCTTATATGCATGCATACGAGTCTTTTGGTTGATCTCTTATCTCCCTGACCTCTCCCTGACATTCTCGCTGTAATTTGACAATCTGCTTGATGCTTTACTGCCTCTGTATCTATCTTTTCATCATCAGTTTATAATGTTCTTTATTATCCACAAATGAGTGAGATCATGTGGTAATTTTCTTTCATTGACTGGCTTATTTCACTTAGCATAATGCTCTCCAATTCCATCCAGGTTGCTGTAATTGGTAAGAATTCCTTCTGTTTTATGGCAGCATACTATTCCATTGTGTAGATGTACCATAGTTTTCTGATCCAGTCATCTACTAATGGGCACCTATGCCAGTGGTCCACAAACTCAATAGTCAATAGAGCTAAATATCAACAGTACAATGATTGAAATTTATCTTGAGAGCCAAAGTTTTTAAACTTAAACTTCTAACGCCACTTCTTCAATACAGATTTGCCCATACCATGGTATTTTGCAGAAGAGCCACACTCAAGGGTCCAAAGAGCCGCAAGTAGCTTGTGACCTGCAGCTTGCTGACCATGGAACTAGGCTATTTCCAAATCTTAGCTACTGTAAATTGTGCTGCTATGAACATAGGGGTGCATATATCCTTTCTGATGGGTGTTTCTAGTTCTTTCGGATATATTACTAGGAGTAAGATTACTGGGTCAAGTGGGAGTTCCATTTTTAGTTTTTTGAGAAAACTCTATGCTGTTTTCCACAGTGGCTGCACAGTCTGCATTCCCATCAGCAGTGCACGAAGGTTCCTTTTTCTCCACATCCTTGCCAACACTTGTCGTTTGTTGATTTGTTGATGTGTTGATGATTGCCATTCTGACAGGTGTGAGATGGTACCTGGTACCGGATTGTCGTTTTGATTTGCATCTCTTGGATAATTAGGGACGTTGAGCATGATTCCATATGTCTCTTGGCCTTTCTCCTGCCTTCTTTTGAAAAGATTTTATTTAGATCCTTTGCCCATTTTTAATGGGACCATTTATTTTCCTTTTCTTAAGTTATATAAGTTCCCTCTAGATGTTGGAGATTAAAACTTTCTCAGTGATAACAATTACAAATATCCTCTCCCATGCAGTGGGCTTCCTTGATGGTTTCTTTTGCTGTACAAAAGCTTTTTATTTTGATGTGGTCTTATTTGTTTATTTTTTCTTTAGTTTCTATTGTCATAGGAGTGGTATCAGTGAGACATTGCTTTGGCGAATGTCTGAGATTTCGTTGCATGTGGATTCTTCTAGTATTTTTATGGTTTCCCGTCTTATGTTTAAGTCGTATATTCATTTTGCTTTATTTTTGTGTAGGATGTAAGTTGGTGGTCTAGTTCATTTTGTTGCATGTATCTGTCCAATTTTCCCAAACCATTTATGGAAGAGACTGTCTTCACTCCAATGTATGTTCATGCCTCCTTTGTCAAATATGAATTGAACATAATGGGGTGGGTCAATATATTGGTTCTCTATTTTTTTAATTAAATATTTATTATTCAGATTATATTTGTTTCTCTTTTTTCCCCTACATAGCACCCCTCCACCCAGCTCCCATCCTTTATTCTGCCCTTAGCTCCCTCCCATTGATCTCATCCATAGGTGTATGATTTTTGTCCAGTCTCTCCCTGCACACCCCTCACCCCTTTCCCCTGAGAGTTATCAGTCCACTCCCATTCTGTGCTCCTGATTCTATTATATTCACCAGTTTATTCTGTTCATCCAATTTTTAATTCACTTAATTTTTAGATTCATTTGTTGATAGATATGTATTTTTTGCTCAAAATTTTTTATCTTTTACCTTTTTCTTCTTCCTCTTTTAAAGAGTACCTTTCAGCATTCCATACAATACTGGTTTGGAATTGATGAACTCCTTTAGCTTTTTCTTATCTGTGAAGCTCTTTATCTACTCTTCAATTCTGAATGATAGCTTTGCTGGATCGAGTATTCTTGGTTGTAGGTTTTGGCTATTCATCACATTGAATATTTATTGCCACTCCCTTCTGGCTCGCAGAGTGTCTGTTGAGAAATCAGCTGACAGTCATATGGGTGTTTCCTTGTAGGTAATTAAGTGTTTTTCTCTTGCTGCTTTTAATATTCTCTCTTTGTCTTTTGCTCTTGGTATTTTAATTATGATGTGTCTTGGTGTCATCCACTTTGGATTCCTTTTATATGGGGTTCTGTGTGCTTCCTGGACTTATAAGTCTATTTCTTTTACCAGATGTGGGAAGTTTTCAGTCATTATTTCTTGAAATAGGTTTTCAGTATCTTGTTCTCTCTTTTTCTCTGGCACCCACACAATTGTGATGTTGGTATGCTTGAAGCTGTCCCAGAGGCTCTTTACATTATCTTAACATTTTTGGATTCTTTTTTCTTCTCGCTTTTCCAGTTGAGTGTTTTCTGATTCTTTATATTTCATATTTTTGACTTGATTCTTGCCTTCCTCTAGTCTGATGTCAGATATCTGTATAATATTTTTTATTTCAGTCAGTGTATGTTTAATTTCTAGTTGGTCCTTTTTCATCTCTGGTTGGTCCTTTTTCATCTCCTCTTGGGTCTCCCTAAATTTATCCATCTTTTCTAGGATATTCTTGAAAAACCTTATAACCGTTGTTTTGAACCCTGTTTCCAGTTGTTTGGTTTCCTCCTTTTCTTTTGTTTGTGATCTCTTCCTTTGTCTCCAAGTTTTCAATGTGCCAGAGAACTTCTGTGTTGGATTCAGCCTTATGATAAAAGAGTTTCAAAACTGCAAAAGCTTCTCTGTTGAGCTTGGGATGGCTGGAGTCTCAGGGCTTAACGGACCACCTTGCCTTGCAGTCGGCCCTGCCCTCCAAGACTTGCTCTAGGGACTTATGTTAATATTCAAAGAGCTTAGTTTTTAATGTTTTGCTAATCAATATGGCTTCATATTATCAATAGTATCAATGGCTTAAGACAATATATACTTAGAGTAGAATTTATTGCTATTGATAGTGATATTCATACATCTGCATTTCACATGGACTTTAGAAAAATTTTGAACTATATCTTGGCCATCATCCATTTATATCTGTTTGTACTGTCATTTTTACTCTATTTATGACTGATTTAATAAAACTGATACTTTAACAGTTGACCTCATCTTCTCTTGTTCATTTGTGCTTACATTTGTATTACTTATAATCAATGTTTAATTAAATAAATAAACAACCTCTCTGTTTAAAATTGCATAGTGTTATCCATAAGTGTACTAAAATTAGCACACAGAAATTTTATCATGTGGCAAAACGCTGAAATGTGGCATTCTCCCCACATTATTAAATGCCACCACTTCCTTGAGATAAGACATTTGACCATCTCACATGCAGATTTATCAAGGCTGCCTATAATGCTACTATACTAAATGAAATGAGTAAACTTTAATTTTTGCTTTTATTTAAATACTAGAAGCCTGATGCATGAAATCATGCATGGGGGGAGGGGTGTCCCTCAGTCCAACCTGCACCCTCTTCAATCTGGGACTCCTTGAGTGATGTCCAACTGCCCATTTAGCTGCTTTGCCCTAAATGGGCAGTTGGACATCCTCTCACAATCCAGGACTTCTGGCTCCCAACTGCTAGCCTGCCTTCATTCCTGATTACTCCTAACTGCTTCTGCCTGTCAGCCAGATCACCACCAAACCACTGCCCTGCTAGCCTTATTGATGCCTAACTTCTCCCCTGCAAGCCTCTTTGCCCCTAACTGCCCTCCCCTGTGGCCCTGGTCACCTCTAACTGCCCTCCCCTACAGGCCTGGTTACCCCTAATGGCCCTCCCCTGCAGTCCTTGTCTCCCCCAACTGTTCTTCCCTGCAAGCCTGGTTCCCCCCCCCCAAATGCCCTTCCCTGAAGGCCTGGTCACCCCCTACTTTCCTCCTCTGCCAGCCTGGTCACCTTGAACTGCTGTCCCCTGCAGGCTTGATCACCCCCAACTGCCCTCCTTGAAGGTCTGGTCCCTCCCAACTGCCCTCCCCTGCTGGCCATCTTGTGGTGGCCATCTTGTGTCCACATGGGGGCAGCTATCTTTGACCACATGGGGGCAGCCATTGTGTTGGAGTTATGGTCAATATGCATATTACTCTTTTATTAATAGGATAGAGGCCTAGTGCATGGGTGGAGCCAGCTGCTTTGCCCTGAAGCATGTCCCAGATCAGGGTAGGTGTTCCCTTTGGGTGTGGGGTGACCTGGAGAGGGGTCTGTGGTGGTTTGCAGGCTGGCCACACCCCCTGGCCACCCAAGTGGAGGCTCTGGTATCTGGTATTTATTTATCTTCTACAATTGAAACTTTGTAGCCTGGAATGGAGCAGGCATTTCTTTTGGGATTTATTTATTTTCTTTAATTGAAACTTTGTAGCCTTAAGCAGAGGCCTAGGCTGGCCAGGGTGTGCAGAAAGCTTGGCTTCCTGCATTGCTGGAGGAAAACCTAACCTCCTGCTCTCTCCAGCTCTGTGGCTGTCACAATTTTTGTTGGGATTTGTTTATCTTCTATAATTGAAACTTTGTAACCTTGAGTGGAGGCCTGGGCTTGTCAAGGTGTGTGGAAAGCTTGGCTTCCACCATCGCCTGGAAAACCCAAGCCTCCCTCCTGCTTGCCCATGGCTGCAGCATCTTGGTTGGGATTAATTTGCATATGCACTCCTGATTGGCTGGTGAGCGTGATTTGTGGGTGTAGCAGGGCGATGGTTAATTTGCATATTACTCTTTTATTAGATAGGATACAATGTAATATTTACTTCCAGGACCCAAGTGAATCTTCTTATACTTACTGGTGTGCATGTATTCACTTTTAAAAGCATGAATTTAAAGCATGAATTTGCTCTGAAAAACCTGTTCCACCACTTACTAGCTATGTGAGCTCAGGAAAGCACCTCACTAAGTCTCTTTTTTCTTATCTATAAAATAAAGATGCTAAAATGTTTATCTCATGGAATTTTAAGAATTAAGATCGTATGGGTAAAACAATTGTCACCAAACCTAGCACATAATTAATAGACAATACATTTTTTCCAGTATTATCAAGATTACTTTCTCAGGCTCACAATCTCCAGAAATTCATCATTGAAAAGAGAAGGGAAATATGTTGCAATAGATAAAATTGTCCTCAGAGGACAGCCATCTGGGATGAGACTCTCCAAAACTATCCATACTTAAGAAATCAGTTCTTAGTTAATAAATCCATTAGTCCTTGGAGAAAATATTTTCATTACTGTTTATTTTCTGGAATATCATACTCTTCTTTGGCCTGTGTATGGCATGCTCAATGTTTCTCAGAGAGGTAAATTTACACTTCTTTGCATAATCTTATTCCTTATTTATACTTCTTTTCTGATGTCAATATTTTAAAGATTTGGCACAGGTCAGGACACTAGTAAATACTAGTAAATATCAATCATGTTTTTCTAGAAATTCTAATTGATTGCTTATATTTTTTTTGATAAATTTTCAAATGTGTTGTTCAGTAACATGTAACATCAGTGAAATCTGCATTGCCCTTGCAAGTTAATGTTTTAATGAACACTCATGTTGCCTGTTCATTACTTTCCCCAGTGCATTGCAGCAAAAATAACCCCAATGAGAGAAATACAACTCTGTTTCACTCAAGACAGATATTAAATTATTCTGCCAGCCTACAATTTATTGTAGTCATATGCTATGTACACTTTTTCTTTTGTACTAATGATGATCCATTGGTATTTAGTCAGACAAAAGAAAGAACATCTCATCTTCATGCATTGTTAAATTCATTTTTAAAACTAGTTAATTTGATCATGAGAAGGTATACAATCAGTTTCTTCACTTTAAAATAATTACCTTACAAATCAAGATTACTATTCCTATCCTCTGCCTCTCTGCTAGTATCTCTTATACTGATATTGTCACCAAAGCTGCATTAGGAGTCAGTCACTATGTCACTGAACAAAGTTGTTCCATGATACTTTTTTTTAACACAAAAGTAAAACAAGAGAAAGAACCTAAAAATTAGAAGCATCTTAGAAAAAATATCTCCAGAGAAAGCTAACCATTCAGGAATAATTAACCTATTTGGTGGCCTCCAGCTCAAAGAAATGTTTTGCCCACAATTCTTGAATAATTTTACCTCTTATAATTAACACAAATGAAGTACAGTGGTACCTCGAGATACGAGTGCCCTAACATACGAGATTTTTGAGATATGAGCCATTGAGCGAGAGATTTTTGTTTTGAAATACGAGCAACATTTGAGATACGAGTAATCGGGCAGATAGGCCGGCTGCACATGACCCACCAGTTTACCGCGACTCGAGCATCTCATAGTTTCCCATGCCTCAAGGTTACGGAAAGAATTAAACTCGTATCTCGAGGTACCACTGTATGTTGATTTGTGATGTCTTTGGATTAACAAGAATTCTCTTCAAATAATTTAAACAACAATGCCAAGAAAAAGGGATTATTGGTCATCCACTTATTAAAAGGGACTTGAAGTAGATTTTCTTCTTGGCACTGAGTGAATTATCTTAAATGAAATAATAGCAGTTTTATAAGAAGCAAATAAAATAGGTAATTTTGGGTTCTGAAGCATTTTAAGGAGGTCAGGTCTGCTTTAAATCCCACAGTGATGGGCAGGAGGACTATTTTGGGCAGCCTGAGGGCATTATTTTATGTGGTTGTGAGGACAAGATATGTGCCCCAAATTAAAGACCAACCTTGCGTGCTTTAAAATTTTACCTTGAACTGATGATTCACTCATTTTCTCATTCCATTCCTTTATTTCAAAAAACTGGGACCTCAATCTGAGTTTAGCATTACATTCTGACCCGGGAGGTAGACCTGCATACTTTTTTTTCTTGTTTTTTAAAATTGTGTTACATGTATACATATGTCCCCATTGCCCCCTCTCCCTCCCAGGCATACCCAGACTCCCAGTGTCTATTTTGATTGGTTATGCTTATATGCATGCATACAAGTTTTTTGATTGATCTCTTATCTACCCCACCTCTCCTTAATCTTCCGGCTGTAATTTGACAGTCTGTTTGATGCTTTACTGCCTCTGTATCTATCCTTTTGTTCATCAACTTACAATGTTCTTTATTATCCACAAATGAGTGAGATCATGTGGTGTTTCTCATTCATTGACTGGCTTATTTCACTAAGCATAAGGCTCTCCAGTTCCATCCAGGTTACTGCAAATGATAAGAATTCCTTCTCTTTAATGGCAGAATAGAATTCCATTGTGTAGATGTACCACAGTTTTCTGATCCACTCATCTGCTGAAGGGCACCTAGGCTGTTTCCAAATTATAGCTATTAGAAATTGTGCTGCTATGAACATAGGGGTGCATAAATCCTTTCTGATTGGTGTTTGTAATTTCTTAGGATAAATTCCTAAGAGTGGTATTACAGGGTCAAATGGGAGATCCATTTTTAGTTTTTTAAGGAAACTCCATACTGTTCTCCACAGTGGCTGCACCAGTCTGCATTCCCACCAACAGTGCACAAGGTTTCCTTTTTCTCCGCAATCTCGCCAACACTTGTCGTTTGTTGATTTGTTGATGATTGCCATTCTGACAGGTGTAAGATGGTATCACATTGTGGTTTTGATTTGCATCTGTCGGATAATTATTGACTTTGAACATGCCTTCATGTGTCCCTTGGCCTTCCTTCTGTCATCTTTTAAAAAGATTCTATTTAGGTCCGTTGCCCCTTTTTTTTATTGGATCATTTATCTTCCTTTTATTAAGTTTTATAAGTTGGCTGTAGATGTTGGAGATTAAACTTTTATCAGTAATAACATTTGCAAATATGTTCTTCCATACAGTGGTCTTTCTTGTTGTGTGGTTGATGGTTTCTTTGGCTGTGCAAAAGCTTTTTATTGTGTTGTAGACCCTTTTGTTTATTTTTTCTTTAGCTTCCATTGCCTTTGGAGCAGTATCAATGAAGAAGTTCTTTCGGCATATGTCTGAGATTGTGCTGCCTGTGGATTCCTCTAGTATTTTTATGGTTTCCCTTCTAATGCTTAAGTCCTGTATCCATTTTGTGTTTATTTTTGTATTTGGTGTAAGTTGGTGGTCCAGTTTCATTTTTTTGCATGTATCCGTCCAATTTTCCCAACACCATTTATTGAAGAGGCTGTCTTGGCTCCATTGAATGTTCATGCCTCCTTTGTCAAATATTAGTTGAGCATAGTGGTTTGGGTGGATATCTGGGTTCTCTATTCTACTCCATGGGTCTATATGTCTGTTCTTGTGCCAGTACCAGGCTGTTTTGAGAACAGGTGCTTTGTAATATAGCTTGAAATCTGGTATTGATATCCCACCTACTTTATTCTTCTTTCTCAGAATTGCTGTTATTATTCATGGTCTTTTTTTGTTTCAGATGAATCTATGAAAAATTCTTTCTAGGTCTGTGAAATATGTCATTGGTATTTTAATAGGTAGTGCATTGAATCTATAGATTGCTTTGGGTAGTATGGACATTTTAATGATGTTTATTCTCCCAATCCATGAGCATGGTATGCTCTTCCATCTGTTAACATCTTCCTCTATATCTCTTTTCGTGTCCTGTAGTTTTCCACATATAGGTCTTTTACCTCTTTAGTTAAGTTTATTCCTAGGTATCTTAATTTTTTTGGTGTGATGGTAAATGTGATTGCTTTTTTAGTGTCTCTTTCTGTAATTTCCCTGTTAGTGTATAGAAATGCCACAGATTTCTTGGCATTAATTTTGTATCCTACTACATTGCGAAATTCATTTTTTAAGTCAATTAGTTTTTGGATAGAGTCCTTTGGGTTTTTTATGTATCATGTCATCTGCAAATAAGGACAGCTTTACTTCTTCCTTTCCAATTTGGATGCCTTTTATTTCTTCTTCTTGTCTAATTGCAATGGCTAATACTTCGAATACTATGTCGAACAGCAGAGGTGATAGTGGGCATCCCGGTCTTGTTCCTGTTCTTAGGGAAAATGGTTTTAGTTTTTGCCCTTTGAGTATGATGTTAGGTGTGGGTTTATCATATATGGCTTTTATGATGTTGATGTATGCTCCTATTCTCACTTTGCTGAGAGTTTTTATCAAGAAAGGATGTTGGATTTTTTCACATGCTTTTTGTGCATCAAATGATATGACTATGTGATTTTTATCTCTTAATTTGTTTATGTGATGTGTCACCTTTTTGATTTGCAGATATTGTACCATCCCTGCATTCCTGGGATGAATCCTACTTGGTCATGGTGTATGATCTTTCTGATGTACTGCTGGATCCGATTTGCTAGAATTTTGTTGAGGATTTTGGCATCTATGTTCATGAGAGATATTTGCCTATAATTCTCTTTCATTGTGTTGTCTTTAACTGGTTTTGGTATTAGGGTGATGCGGGCTTCGTGGAAGGTGTTTGGAAGTGTTCCTTTTTCTTGAATTTTTTTGAATAATCTGTGTAAGAGAGGTTTTAATTCTTCCTTGAAAGTTTGGTAAAACTCTCCTGTGTAGCCATCTGGTCCTGGGCGTTTATTTGCTGGAAGCTTTTTTGATGACTGCTTCAATTTCTTCTATAGTTATTGGATTATTGAGATATTTCGATTCCTCCTCATTGAGTTTTGGAAGGTTTTATTTTTCTAGGAATCTGTCCATTTCTTGCAGGTTGTCTAATTTTTTGGAATAGAGTTGTTCATAGTATTTTTTAACGATTCCCATTCTATTCTTTTATTTTCTTTTTTGCATATTTCAATTTACAAACTAATTCTTTTTCTTTTTTCCTCAATTGATTGTACCTTTTTAATTATTACGTATGTTTTCAACTACCAACATTACTACTACTATTTTACCTTTTTGATAAAAAGAAGTGCCTGTTTATTTTTCCTTTACAGTGGTACCTCGAGATACGAGTTTAATTCGTTATGTAACCTTGAGGCATGGGAAACAATGAGACGCTCGAGTCACAGTATCCTGGTGGGTCGTGTGCAGCCGGTCGATTCGTGTGATTACTTCTATCTGAAATATTGCTCGTATTTCTAAGCAAAAATTGCTTGCTCAATGGCTCGTATCTCAAAAATGTTATATGTTAGGACACTCGTATCTCGAGGTACCTCTGTATTTTTCTTTGGGATTACAGTTCTACATTCTATTTTCATCTTTACTTTAGCATAATTTGACTCTATCTCAACTCTACCTTTATGCCAACACTCTTCCTAACTTTCCCCGTTTTGTTTTCTTATTTCTCTTTTCCTTTTTCAACTTTAGATTATCTCTATTCTTTCTTTATACCTGGTTAAAATTTCATCCCACTTATATATCTAATTTCAAATCCCTTACTCCAAGTCCAGACAAACCTCTCTCTTCTTTGTCTTCACTATCCAAAAAATTGCTTTTTTTTTTCTGTTCTTTTGTTGTTGTTTGACTGAACAGTGATTATATTGATTTTTATACTTATTTGTGAAATTGTTTTTGCTTATTCTACTTGTTTTATTTTGCTTTTTGTTTGTTTTGTATTTTACCTCTTTTTTTTTTCTGGCCTCCCTTGATATTGGTTGTTCTTTGTAGTTTGTATTAATCTCCAGATACTAGTTGCCAGCATTTGTTGGGATTAGTGGCTGTTCTATCGGAGTTTTCTCCTCACATATATAATTTGTTCCCTTTTTCCTTCTTATTCTGTTTCTTTTCTCTCTTACTATTTTTTCTTTCTCTTTTCTTCTTCTTCTTCTCCCCTCCTTACTTCATTGTTCCAATTTCATTTTGGCAATTCCTTGTTTTCCTTTTTATGTATATCTCTTTTCTTCTTTCTCTACTTACCCCTAATTTGTCTTTCATTGGTGGCACCTTGTTTTTGGTTATTAACATCATGAATAAATTTTGGTTCAGTACCTTGTGTGTTGTATCTGGTCATCTTGTATATTGTGCCTTTAAATCACTGTAGGAGAGAGAACTACATAACCGGATACCCTGAGAATTAAGACTATGGGCAGAAGAGGAAACAGCCCACATATGAAAGAAAAGCAGGTATCACCAGAAAAAGAAGTAAATGTAATAGAAGCAGAATTAAACCTGCCAGAGAAAGAGTTCAGAGTAATGATCATAAGGTGGATGAAAAGAATGGAAGACAAAATCGACAATCTGAGTAAGAGCCAAGAGGAAATGAAGAAGACCCAAGAAGAGATGAAGAAACAGCAAGAAGAAATGCAGAAGAACCTAGAGGAGGTGCAGAATAAACAAGAAGAAATGAAAAATGATATCACTGCTATAAAGAACTCAATAGAAAGCATCAAAAGTAGACTAGAAGAAGCAGAGGACCACATCAGTGAGCTAGAAGATACGGTAGGAAAAAATACCCAAGTACAGCAGCTTCTAGAAAAGTAAATTAAAAAGCAAGAGGAGAGCCTAAGGGAACTTTGGGATAACATGAAACAAAACAACATCCGCATAATAGGGGTTCCAGAAAGAGTGGAAACTGAGCAAGAATTAGAAAACTTGTTTGAAGAAATAATGACAGAAAACTTCCCCGATATAGGAAAGAAAATACCCACACAAATCCAAGAAGCTCACAGAGACCCAAGCAAAATTAACCCCAGAAAACCAACACCAAGGCACATTATAATTAAATTGGCAAACATTAACAACAAAGTAAGAATCTTAAAAGTGGCCAGAGAGAAACAGAAAGTTACCTACAAAGTAACCCCCATAAGACTAGCACTGATTTCTCAACAGAAACTCATCAGGCCAGAAGGGAATGGAATGAAATATACAAAGTCATTCAAAGGAAGGTTCTGAATCCAAGAATACTGTACCCAGCTAGTCTTTTGATCAATATTGAAGGTGAAATCAGGAGCTTCACAGACAAAAAAGGACTAAGGGACTTTATTACCACCAAACTAGCAATGCAAGAAACGTTAAAGGGTCTGTTATAAAAAAAATAGGAAGCAAAGAAGGAACACTGGGGTAAAGAATTAAAATGGTGACAGATAAGTACCTATCAATAATAACTTTAAAAGTGAACAGATCAAATGCTTCAATCAAAAGACATAGGGTAACGGATTGGATGAGAAAACATTACCCATATATCTACAGTGTACAAGAACACCACGTCAAAAAAAAAGATGTACACAGATTCAGGGTGAAGAGATGAAAGATGGTATTTCAGGTATATGAAAATGAAAAAAAGATGGTGTTGCAATACTAATATGCGACAAATTAGATCTCAAAGTGAAAGATATCAAAAGAGATAAGGAAGGCCACTTCATAATACTAAAGGGAACAATCCAAAAAAAGAAATAACTCTGGTAAACATATATGCACCCATACAGGAGCACCTAAATACATAACAAAAAACTCCTAGAGGAATCAAGGGAGAGATTGACAGGAATACATCATAGTAGGAAACGTTAAAACCCCACTGTCACCACTAGACAAATCCTCTAAACAAAAAAATCAGCAAAGAAACATCAATCCTAAATAACTCACTAGACCAGACGGAATTAATTGACATCTTCAGACCATTTCACACCAAAGCCACAGAATATACATTCTTTCCCAGTCTACATGGGTCATTTTCAAAGATGGACCATATGTTGGGTCATAGGAAAAGTCTCTTCAAATTCAAGAAGATAGAAATCATATCAAGCATTTTCTCAGGTCACAGTGGCATAAAACTGGAAATCAACTACAACAAATACAATACAAGGAAATCAAACACATGGTGACTGAACATCATGCTATTAAACAACGACTGGGTTATCAGAGAGCTCAGAAAAGAAATAAAAAACATTATGGCAACAAATGTTAATGACAACATATCAATATAAAATTTATTGAACACATTGAAAGCAGTCTTGAGAGGGAAGTTTATAGCTCTACAAACCTACTACAAATAACAGGAAACAGTGGTAATAAGTTACCTAACCCTACAACTCAAAGAGCTAGAAAGTAAGCAGCAAGAAAAGTTCAGTGTAAGCAGACAGAGTGAAATAATAAAGAACAGAGTGGAGATAAAGGACATAGAGACCAAAGAAACAATTCAAAAGATCAACAAAACCAAGATCTGGTGCTTTGAAAGAATACACAAGATCTATGGACCTCTAGCCAGGGTCAGCAAGAAGTAAAGAGAAAGGACCCAAATGAACAAAATTAGAAATTAAAGAGGAGAAATAACAACAGACCCCACCGAATTCTATAGCATTGCTAAAAAATACTATGAACAACTCTATTCCAACAAACTGGACAACCTGCTGGAAATGGACATATTCCTAGAAAAATATAACCTTCCAAATCTCAATGAGGAAGAATCTAAACATCTCAACCGTCCAATAACTATGGAAGTAATTGAAGCAGTCATCAAGAAGCTTCCAGGAAACAAAATCCGGGACCAGATGGCTACACAGGAGAGTTTTACCAAACATTCAAGAAAGAATGAAAACCTATCTTTCTCAGACTATTCAAAAATACTCAAAAAGAAGGCACATTTTCAAACACCTTCTATAAAGCCAGCAACACCCTAATACCAAAAGCAGACAAAGACAACAAAATGAAAGAGAATTATAGGCCAATACCTCTCATGAGCATAGATGCAAAATCCTCAACAAAATTCTAGCAACTCGGATCCAGCAGGAATTCATAAAAATCATTCAACATGACAAAGTAGGATTTATCCCTGGAATATAAGGATGGTACCATATCCTCAAATTAATAAACATGATACATCATATAAACAAATTGAGAGATAAAAATCTCATAGTCATATCAATTGAAGCAGAACAAGCATTTGACAAAATCTAACACCTTTCCTTGATAAGAACTCTAAGCAAGCTGGGAATAGAGACGACAGTGGCATAAAACTGGAAATCACTATAATAAAAACATTAGAAAGAAATGAAACACATGGAGACTAAACAGCATGCTATTAAACAATGACTGTGTAACCAGAGAGATCAAGTTAGAAATAAAAAAGATCATGGCAACAAATGACAATGACAACACAACAATCCAAAATTTATGGGATACAGTGAAAGCAGTCTTGAGAGGGAAGTTCATAGCCCTACAAGCCTACTGCAAAAAAAAAAAAAAACCACAAAAAAAAACACAGGAAACAATGGTAATAAATTACCTAAACCTACAACTCAAAGAGCTAGAACGAGAGCAACAAGAAAAGCCCAGTGTACTCAGAAGGAAGGAAATAGTGAAGATCAGAGTTAGATAAACAACTTGGAGACCAAAGAAACAATTCAAAAGATAAACTAAACAAAGAGCTGATTCTTTGAAAGAATAAATAAGATTGATGGACCTCTATCCAGGCTCATCAAGAAGCAAAGAGAAAAGACCCAAATAAACAAAATCAGAAATGAAAGAGGAAAAATAACAGACCCTGTGGAAATACAAAGGAATGTTAAAAAATACTATGAACAACTCTATTCCAACAAATTGGACAACCTGCAAGAAATGAACAAATTCCTAGAAAAATATAACCTTCCAAAACTCAATGAGGAGGAATCCAAACATCTCAATAGTCCAATAACTATGGAAGAAACTATAGCAGTCATCAAAAAGCTTCCAGCAAATAAATTCCGGGACCAGATGGCTACACAGGAGAGTTTTATCAAACATTCAAAGAAGAATTAAAACCTATCCTCCTTAGACTATTCAAAAACATTCAAGAAGAAGGAACACTTCCAAACCCCTTTTATGAAGCCAGCATCACCCTAATACCACACCGGATAAAGACAACACAATGAAAGAGAATTATAGGCCAATATCTCTCATGAACATAGATGCCAAAATCCTCAACAAAATTCTAGCAAATCGGATCCAGCAGTACATCAGAAAGATCATACAGCATGACCAAGCAGGATTCATCCCAGGAATGCAGGGATGGTACAATATCCGCAAATCAATAAATGTGATATATCACATAAACAAATTGAGAGATAAAGATCACATAGTCATATCAATTGATGCATTAAAAGCATTTGACAAAATCCAACACCCTTTCTTGATAAAAACTCTCAGCAAAGTGGGAATAGCAGGAACATACCTCAACATCATAAAAGCCATATAGGATAAACCCACAGCTAACATCATACTCAATGGGCAAAAACTAAAACCATTTCCCCTAAGAACAGGAACAAGACATGGATGCCCACTCTCACCTCTCCTGTTCAACATAGTACTGGAAGTATTTTCCATTGCAATTAGACAAGAATAAGAAATAAAAGGCATCCAAATTGGAAAAGAAAAGTAAAGCCGTCCTTATTTGCAGATGACATGATATTGTACATAAAAAACCCAAAGGACTCCATTCGAAAAATAATTGACTTAATTAATGAATTCGGCAAAGTAGCAGGATACAAAATTCATGTCAAGAAGTCTGTGGCATTTCAATACACTAATAGTGAAATTACAGAAAGAGAAACTAAAAAAGCAATCACATTTACCTTCGCAACAAAAAAATTAAGATACCTAGGAATAAACCTAACTAAAGAGGAAAAAGACCTATATTTAGAAAACTACAGGACACTGAAAAAAAGAGATAGAGGAAGATGTTAACAGATGGAATAGCATACCATGCTCATGCATTGGGAGAATCTACATCATTAAAATGTCCATACTACCTAAAGCAATCTACAGATTCAGCGCACTAGCCATTAAAATACCAATGACATATTTCAGAGACCTAGAAAGAATTCTTCTTTGATTAATCTGGAACAAAAAAAAAGACCACAAATAGCTATAGCAATTCTGAGAAAGAAGAATAAATAGGTGGTATCCCAATACCAGATTTTAAGCTATACTACACAGCAACTGTTCTCAAAACAACCTGGTACTAGCACAAGAACAGACATATAGACCATAGGAATAGAATAGAGAACCCAGATATCCACCCAAACCACTATGCTCAACTAATATTTGACAAAGGATGAATGAACATTCAATGGAGCCAAGATAGCCTCTTCAATAAATGGTGTTGGGAAAATTGCACAGATACATGCAAAAAAATGAAATTGGACCACCAACTTACACCAAATACAAAAATAAAGTCAAAATGAATACAGGACATAAACATTAAAAGGGAAACCATAAAAATACCAGAGGAATCCACAGGCAGCACAATCTCAGACATATGCCCAGAGAACTTCTTCATTGATACTGCTCCAAAGGCAATGGAAGCTAAAGAAAAAATAAACAAATGGGACTACATCAAAACAAAAAGCTTTTGCACAGCAAAAGAAACCATCAACAAAACAACAGGAAAGACCACTGTATTGGAGAACACATTTGCAAATGTTATCACTGACAAGGTTTAATCTCCAAAATCTATAGCCAACTTATACAACTTAATAAAAGGAAGATGAACGATCCAACAAAAAAATGGGCAACGGACCTAAATAGAAGCTTTTCAAAAGACGACAGAAGGAAGGCCAAGAGACACATGAAAACATGTTCAAAGTCATTAATAGTCTGAGAGATGCAAATAAAATGGACAATGCGATACCATCTTACACCTGTCAGAATGGCAATCATCAACAAATCAACAAAGGACAAGTGTTGGCGAGGATTCGGAGAAAAAGGAACCCTCATGCACTGATGGTGGGAATGCAAACTGGTGCAGCCACTGTGGAGAAGAGTATGGAGTTTCCTCAAAAAACTAAAAATGGATCTCCCATTTGACCCTGTAATCCCACTCTTAGGAACTTATCCTAAGAAATCACAAACACCAATCAGAAAGGATTTATGCACCCCTATGTTCATAGCAGCACAATTTACAATAGCTACAATTTGGAAACAGCCTAGGTGCTGGTCAGTAGATGAGTGGATCAGAAAACCATGGTACATCTATACAATGGAATTCTATGCTGCCATTAAAAAGAAGGAATTCTTACCATTTGCAGAAACCTGGATGGAACTGGAGAGCCTTATGCTAAGTGAAATGAGGCAGTCAATGAAGGAGAAACACCACATGATCTCACTCATTTGTGGATAAAAAATAGCAGAATATACTGATGAACAAAAGGATAGATACAGAGACAGTAAAGCAGGAAACAGATTGTGAAATTATAGCAGGAAGTTTAAGGAGAGGTGGGGTAGATAAGAAATCAAGCAAAGGACTTGTATGCATGCATATAAATATAACCAATGAAGAGAAGATGCTGGGGGTTTAGGGTATGCCTGGGTTTGGGGGCAATGTGAAGATATGTATACATAAAACACATTAACAAAAAATTATAAATAAAAAAGAAAGAAAGCTGTTAAAAATATAACGAGAACATATTTGGGTGTTGAGCATATGCTGGCATGTTTTATGTTGTTTTACACTGTCATACAATTTAATTTTATATAAGTTTATTAACCACAAAAAGGAAATTAATTAGAAGAAATATTTTAATATTGCTAATTTCCCTTTCTCTTTTATAGAAGTGTCAGATGAAAGGAAAGTAATAAAATGTACATAATATCTCCCTAATGTCAGAGTCTGAAACATGCTGTGGAACCTAGAGTCAAGTCCCTGCCCACCACCCACATGCACTTTGAAAATACAGGAAATCCAGACCTGGTCAGCCCCATCCCCATTGGGTGAGACCTAGACCTGGCTGGCCCCACTCCTGCCAAGCTCCTCTGGGTGGGGGGCATAGCCTCAGGTCCCTCAGCTTTGCACTGGGTGGGTGGGAGCAGTCTCAGGTCTCCCTTCAAGTCCTGCTGGATGGAGGTTGCAGCCTCAGTTCCCCTGTCAAGGCCTGCTGGGCGGGGGATATGGCCTGAGGGCCCCTATCTCAGTGCTGAGACAGGGAGTGCAGCATGAGGTCTCCTGCCCCAGCACCGGGATGGGGAGTGTAACCTGAGGTGCTCTGTGGAGCCCTGCCAAGCAGGGGTCACGGTATGAGTTCTCCCAGCCTGGCACTGGGGTGGAGGATGTGGCCTGAGATCCCCCATCAAGGCCCTTGGGGTAGGGGGCATACCCTGACGTCACCTGGCATGGTTCCAGGGTGGGGTACAGCCTGAGGTCTCCTGGCCTAGCACCAGGATGGAGGGCACAACCAGAAATCCCCTGGCCTCATGCTGGGACCTTGGGTATGGCCTGAGGTCCCCTGTCAATCCCACCCTCCCCCTACCCCCCCTGCAGTGTCACATCAGCACCAAACGGGGACTCATACAGGCAGTGTCACTTACCTTGCTGGGGATACAGGCAGGCAACTTCACCTCAGCACTGGGTGGGGGCACACTCAGACAGCATGATGTTAGCACTGGGGATGGAAGTCCCCACCCCCATCTCTGCCCACAGACTGGTCATGGCTGGGACACCTTAATGGACAAATTAGCATATTACCTCTTTATATGTATAGGTGTATTTTAGACCTTGAGTAGTCCTAGGTTAAGAATCCCAGAAACAGAAATATGTAATTATATGTATAATTGTGTTAAAAACACATTTTCTTTTATTTTGCAGTATTTATTCTTACTATATAAACTTTGCTATGTTTTTTTTACTGTGAACATTTTTTCTTGCCAGAGTCTCAGCCATCTTCATGTGTGTCTTGTAGTAATTTTATTAGTGAAAAAATAACCCTCAATTAGAACATGTCTGACATGACATGTTTGTTTAAGGTGATCACTTTAGTCAGGATCAGCCCAGTATGGATTTTTTTTTTTCTTAATTTCAGAGAGGAAGGGAAAAGAAGAGATAGAAACATCAGCGATGACAGAGAATCACTGAATGGCTGCCTCCTGCACTCCCTTGATTGGGGATCAAGCTCAGAACCTGGGCATGTGCCCTCACTGGGAATCAAACCATGAACTACTAGATCATAGCTGAAACACTGTGCCACACTGCCAGGCCCAGTATGGATTTTAACAGCAATAAGAAACTATTCTTCAGAATACATTTACAGTGTTTTATGATCATATATTATGTATTTTCTAGAGGGCCGGTGTATGAAAATTCATGCACTGAAGGGGGGGTTCCTCAGTCTGGTCTGCCCCCTTTCACAGTCTGGGAGCCCTCAGGGGTGTGAGGCAATGCCCCATCACACCTCTGCTGCTGCCATTGTCAGCAGTGCAAGCCTCGGCTAGCCCTGGTTATCTGAACCACGGATGGCCCTGGGCGGCTGCTTAGCTGCCATCTGAAGCTTGCCTGCACCTCGGGCGTCAGCTAGGCAGCTGCCAACCGAAACTTGCCTGCACATTGAGCCAGCCCTTGGCGGCCAGGCAGCCACCATTTGAGGCTTGCCTGTGCCTCTGGCCAGCCCTGGATAGCTGGGGGACTGAGGGGACTGGGGTCTCTAGAGGCAGGAGCGTGGAATGCCCAAGCCCTCCTGGGGGTGGGCCCAGTGATGCTGTGTGCCTATCACCCCAGCAGGGCTGAAGGGAATGGGTGCCTCCATCTTTTGGCTGTCAGCGCCCCCATCTTTGAGGGTAGGGAAGTCAATTAGTATATTCCCTCCTTATTGGCTCTGGGTGCCATCATCTTTGTGATGGTGTGAGGGTCAATTAGTATATTCCCTCTTTATTAGATAAGACTAGAGGTCCGTTGCACGAAATTTGTGCACTGGGGGGCATGTCCCTCAGCCCAGCCTGCACCCTCTCCAATCTGGGACCCCTTGGGGGATGTCCGACTGCCAGTTTAGGCCCAATCCCTGTGTGGCTGCTGTTTAGACCTAATCACAATCCTGGACTGCTGGCTCCTAACTGCTTGCCTGCCTTCCTGCCCAATTGCCACTAACTGCTTCTGCCTGCCTGCCTGATCCCCCCTAACCACTATCCTGTCCACCTGATCCATGCCTAACTGCTCCCTGCTGGCCTGATTGCCTCCATCTGCCCTCCACTAACTGCCCAATTGTGCCTAATTGCCCGCCCCTGCCAGTCTGGTTGCCCCTAACTGCTCTCCCCTGCTGGCCTGAACTGAACCACAAAGGATAGGAGCCCCAACTGCCCTCCCTGCAGGCCTGGTCTCTCCCAGCTGCACTCCTCTATAGGCTTGGTTGCCTCCAATTGCCCTCCTCTGCCAGCCTGGTCACCCTTAAATGCCCTCTCCTGTAAGCTTGGTCACCCCCAACCGCCCACCCTTGTAGGCCTGGTCCCCCGACAACTGCCCTCTGATCTCCCCTAACCACCTCTGCCTGCCTGCTTGATCACCCCTGACTGCTCCCCTGCTTGCCTGATCGCATCTAACCACCTCTGGATTTCCCCACACCAGGAACCCAGGAATCCCTCCTCTGACTGGTCACAGACACCTGGGATCTGGGCTTGCCTCCCTCTGACTGACCACACACACCCAGGGCCTGGGCCAGCTTCATCTGGGCCAGCCACAGCCACAGGGTACTGTGGGTGGGTGGCTTTGCCCAGGCCACAGCCACAGGCACTGGCACTTGGGACTGCAGGGTGGGTGGTTTTTCCCTCTCCCAGGCCACAGTTGCAGGTGCTGGTGCCCAGGATCATGGGGCATGTGGCTTGTCCATCTCCTGGGCTGGGCTGCAGGCATAGGTACAGCCCCTGGGTCCCAGGACCACAGGGCATGTGGCTTATCTCTATCTCAGGCTGCAGGTGCAGGTGCAGCCTCTGGCACCTGGGACTTTGGGGTGGGCAGTTTTTCCTCTCATGGGCTGCAGCCTGTCTGGTCCCCATTCCTCTCTTGCAAGCTCATTGGTGCCTGGCTGGTCCCCATTCCTCTCTCACAAGATCATTTGTCTCTGTCTGGTCCCCATTCCTCTTTTCCCAGTGTTGAGTGTCTGAGTCGGTACTGCTTTACGATGTGAGGGCGAGATGACTATTTGAATATTAGCTCTTTATTATATAAGATAATCTTCAATGTTTTTAATACAGCCTGATGTGTGTCAGATGACTCAAAAAATACTGGCAGTATAAGATCATTATCCTACCTTTTTTTGAAGCAGTGCCTTCTGGTGTAATATTTAAAATATAGGTAAAGCCCAGTCAGCATGGATCAGTGATCGAGCATTGACCTATGATCCAGGAGGTCATGGTTTGATTCCTGGTTGGGGCACATGACCAAGGTTTGGGCTTGATTTCATTGTGAGGCGTGCAGGAGGCACCAATCAATGATTCTCATCACTGATGTCTCTATCTTTCTCTCCCACCTCTGTGCTCTCTGAAATAAATAAATTTGTCTACTATAGCACATTTGTAAAATTATATATTTTATTTACCTTACTGTTTTTAATCATTATTTTTGGAGATTGATTTTCCAGAAAAATCAGCTTATTTTCTTCAGCTATGAGATAAAGATACAATTTGTACATTAAAATATTTTGAGTTAATATATAAACTATATTTTTAAACATTTTAATCTGGGTCATTTGTATTAATTTCCTTCTCTCTCATATGACAAAATAGCCCAACTTCTTGGGCCAATTTAATCTAATATAGCTGCCATACACCTGATGGCAGTCTTTGAATTGCATCAATGATACTTCCTTCCAGAACTGAAGTACAATTAGCAAGCAGTCAGATGGTCAAAAGGCACAGAAGGATACCCAGAACATTGATAGCAGATAAATCCACTAGGGTAGGGCATATGAGGCAAAGGAATGCAAACTTCAGGAGAACTGGGATCAAGGAGATCCAGAGATAGACATCAGACAGATATGTTGCCAAAGAACCCATAGGCTCAGAAGAGACTGACAGGAGACAATAATGGTTCCAGGCTAAAGTTGAGTATCTGGAGGAAAAATACAAGATAAATTGAAATTTATGATGCACTGAGTCGTGAAAGTCAAGACCATGACACAAATTCAAGAACTGGACCACAAAAGGAGAGCTAGATGTCATGCTGTATGACATATATGTTTATAGGAAGTTGGGTACCCTTTCATAATATTGGTAGCACTCAAGCTGGCATGATGCTTAACTGACAAGATATGAATCTGAGATCATATATTCCTTACCCTACTGTGGAGGCTGATGGAAGTAGGCTCAGAAAATTATGGTAGGAACTTTTTATTCAGTGGAAGTATCTTTCTAATCAGTGCTGTGGAGTGATTACAAACTGTGTGATCCTTTAGTTTCTTTTTCCAAGTTGAATTTCAACTATGTTCAATATAAGTGATTTTTATAACTACTTTTAAGTAACATCAGACTATGTGATGAAATATTAGATGTGTCATTGTATGTTTTGATATACAGACTGTGTTAGTCAGGGTTCTTCAGAGAAATAAAACAATGATATCTATCTATATATGTATGTATAGCATTATTATTATCATATATACATACATATATACATATATACACATATGCATATATACATATATACATATATATACATATATATACATATATATATATATATATATATCCTGTATAATAAAAGCCTGATATGCTAATTGACTGAATGGTAGAATTACCAGCTGCTGTGACATTCACTGACCACCAGGGGGCAGACAATATAGGAGATTCCCCTGGCCCACAGACCCCAGGCCAGCCATGTCAGGTGCCAGCAGGGGCCCTCCAATCACCCCTTTGATTGCCCCATAGATTGGCCTTGATCTCTGGCTAGGCCTTAGGGACCCTACCCATGAACAAAATTTGTATACATACACTAGAGGCCCAGTGAATGAAAATTTATGAGGGGGGTCTCTCAGCCCAGCCTTCCCCTCTTACAGTCTGGGAGCCCTCAGGGGTGGGAGGTGACCCTGGGATCAGGGGAAGGTGACACCCTATCACACCTCTGCTGCTGCCACTGCCAGCAGCACAAGCCTTGGCCAGTCCTGGTTACCTGAGCCTCAGGTGGCCCTGGGTGGCTGGACAGCCTCCATCTGAGGCTTGACAGCACTTTGGGCCGGCCCTGGGCAGCTGGGGGTGTGAAGGAATTGGGGCAGTCTGAAGGCAGGTGCATGGAGTGGCTGAGCCTGCTTGGGAGCAGGCCTGGCTTTGCAGCATGCCTGCCACACTGTAAGGGTTGAGGGTACTGGGAACTGACATCTTGTGGCTGTAGGCGCCCCCATCTTTGAGGGTGTGGCAGTCAATTAGCATTTCCCTCCTTATTGGCTATGAGTACCACCATCTTTGAGGGTAGAGCAGTCAATTAGCATGTTCCCTTCTTATTGGCTGTGGGTGCCTCCATCTTTGTGATGGTGTGTGGGACAATTAGCATATTCTCTCTTTATTAGATAGGATGAATTGGGTTCATAAAATTATGAAGTTGGCAAGTCTAAATTTGCAGAGTAGGCCAGCAAGCTGTAGATTCCAGAAAGGACTGATGTCGCAGCTCAAGTCCAAAGACAATCTGATGGAAGAATTTCATCTTTCTCAGAGATTTTCAGTCTTTTTGCTGTTAAGGTCTTCAACTATTTGGATGAGGCCCACTCACCCAGTCACACTATGGTGGGGGTATAATTTGTTTTCCCAAAGCCTACTTATTTAAATTTGAATGTCATCTAAAAATACCTTTAAAAGCAACATTTAGACTAGGGTTTGATCAGAAATCTGGGAAATTTAGCCTAGCTATGTTGACATGCAAAATTAACCATCATCCAGGAATTCATATGTTAATTTGCTTCAACAAATTTATTGCTTACTCTTCATTAGGCAGTATGCCAGATGCTATGAATCAATCATAGAAGGTTGAGACTGAGTAAGGTAACATCAATTATGGGAATATTGCAATATTCCAGGAAACAATTGAGGACTTGTCTCAGTTCAATTTGGTGGATAGTAACATTTGAGAGTGGGTGAGGAAAAAGGTATATGAATATTGGGAAGATGCAAATGCAATTAATTAAAAGAAAGTGTAAGTTATGAGAGGATGAGTTATTTTTTAATATGAGGTGCCTGCGTATAAACTAGTTGAAGTAATTCAGTGGGTAGTTGGATATATCTTTATGCAGATCTAGAGGTCTGGATAAGGATAGACTTACCATTTGGTCAGGTGAAAAAACTAAGACCACCTAATCTCATCCTAACAAACAAACAAAAATCTTTCAGCTCAAGTTAGAAATCTATTCTGAGTGTCATAATTTCCCCCTATTTCACTGCTACCAATCTAGTCCAAATCCATAATTTCTTGCCTGGATTATAGCAATAGCTTCCTAACTGGTCTTTATGCTTCTATCCTTGAATTCCCATATTGGTCACTGTGACTCTTAAAACATAAACCATAGCTATGAAACTAGAGGACATTATGCATTAGGAAATAAGCCAGATACAGAAATAAATAATAAAAAAACCCTGTACAATTTCACTTACATGTGGAATCTAAAAAAGTTGAATATGTTGAAGCAGAGAGTAGAACAGTGGTTATCTGGAAAGGAAAGGTGAGGGAAATGGGGAAATGTTGGTTAAAGAGTACAAAGTTGCAGTTATGTAGGGTGAAAAAGTCTAGAGCCTAATGTACAGCATGATGATTATCCTATATAATAAAAAGCTAATATGCAAATTGACCAAATGGCAGAATGACTGGCCACTATGATGTGCACTGACCACCTGGGGGCAGATGCTCAACACAGGAGTTACCCTCTGGTGGTCAGTGTGCCAGAAGTTGCACTCACAGTTGATGAGCACAGCTCTAAGGATGTCCAACTGCTGGCTTAGGCCTGCTCCCCCCTTAAGGAGTGGGCCTAAGCTATCAGTTGGACATCCCCCAAGGGCTCCTAGACTGTGAGAGGGTGCAGGCCAGGAAGAGGGGACGCCCTCCACCCCGAGTGCACAAATTTCATGCACTGGTCCTCTAGTAGCTAATAAATAATGCTATAGTGAATACTGGAAATTTGTTGAGAGACTAGCTTTCAGGTGCTCTCACACACAAAAAAAATAGTAACTATGTTAAGAGATATGTATATTAGCTTGATTGTAATAATTATTTCAATACGTGTGTCATCAAATCAACATGTTGTATACCTTAAATACATGATTTTTATTAATAAAACTTAAGCAAACAAACTATATCATGTCCCAAACTATATTATTTCATGATGAAAATAATAAAATACTCCCTCCCTCATTCACTCCCACCATACTGGTCTTGATGTTCCTCAAACCTACCAAGCATGTGCCTGCCTCAGAGCCTTTGTGCTATCTATTCTCTCTGTCAGGAATATATATCACCCAGATGTCAAACATGACTCACTTCTTAATTTTTTTAAATGAAATTATATATTTTAAAAGACGTTTAAAATTGATTTTTAGAGAGAGAGAAAGGGAGTAGTTAATGAGAGAAACATCAATGTGAGAACAAAGCATCTGTCAACTGCCTCTTGCTTGTCCCCTACCAAGGATCAAGCCCACAATCTGGGCATATGGGAATCAAACTGGCAACCTTTTGGTACAGGATGACACCCAGCCAACTGAACCTCACCATCCAGGGCTCACTTCCCCATTTTATTTATTACCAGCCCAATGTTTTCTTCCTACTAAACCTTCAGTGACAACCCTATGCAAAATAGCACTTTGATTTTTTTCTTATAGTAGTTATCACCAATTGATATATTTTTGGTACCTTTACTAACCAGAATGCAAACTCAATGAAAGACTGTTTATATATCTATATCCATCATCATATTCATTGTACAATGGGGTAGTAATTGCATCACAAGTGTAGATGGATCACCGTTGAGATCTCATAAGAGGTCCCAGTATGGAGCACTGAAATAAATCAACATTTAAGAGATAGCTAAAGAAAAATAACTGAATGAAACTGCAAAGTGCATGATGTAAGCAAGGCAAAATTATGATTCCTAAGGATATTGTCTTTGGAAGGCAAATGGCAAAAAAAGTCACCTACTCTCCAGATAGTAGCATTAGAAAGGTACTTATTATAAATCATACTCTATGTATAAAATATATTCTTTTTTAAAATATTAATTTACTTTTTTAATTTATTGGGGTGACATTGGTTAATAAAATCACATAGGTTTCAGGTGTACAGTTCTTTATATTGTATGGTGTGTTCATCACCCCATCCCAAGTATCTTTCCATCACCATTCATTCCCCTTTTACCTTCTTCTACTCCTCCCCTTCTTCCCCTTCCCTTCTGGTAATCATCTTATTGTTGTTTGTGTCAATTAAGTTACTTTTTAATAGAAGCCCTGTGCATGTGCACTGGTAGGGTCCCTCGGCCTGGCCTGTACCCTCTCCCAATCCTGGACCCCTCAGGGTATGTCAGAGAGTCAGTTTCTGCTCAATCCCGACAGGCCAGGTTGAGGGACCCACTGGTGCATGAATCTATGTACTGAGCCTCTAGTATGCATATAAGATCTATGGTTAACCTCTTTCCACCCTCCTTCCCCCCTTCCCACTGAGATTCATCAGTCTGTTCCCTGTTTCCATACATGTGCATTGAGTGTTTGCCCCCTGGTGGTCAGTGTGCATCAAAACTATAGGTCAAAAAAGTCAGTCAAATGGTTGGTTGGTCACTTAGTCTTTTATATATATAGACTACAGGCCCGGGGCATGAAATTTGTGCAAGGGACAGGGGGTGTCCTTCAGCCCAGCCTGCTCCCTCTCAAATCTGGGACACCTTGAGAGATATGTGACTGCCTGTTTAGGCCTGATCCAGGTAGGATCGGGCCTAAACAGGTAGTGGGACATCCCTCTCACAATCCAGGACTGCTGGCTCCCAACTGCTCACTTGCCTGCCTTCTTGGTTGCCCCTAACCACTTCTGCCTGACAGCCTGATCACCCCTAAAAATTCCCCTGCCAGCCTCATTGATGCCTAATTGCTCCCCTGCCAGCCTGTTTGCCACTAACTGCCCTCCCCTGTTGGCTTGATCACCCCTAACTGCCCTCCCCTACAGACCTGGTCACCTCTAACTTTCCTCCTCTGCTGGCCTGGTCACCCGTAACTGCCCTTGCCTGAAGGCTTGATCAGCTCCAACTGCCCTCCCTTTCAGCCCTTGTCCCTCTGGACTTCCCACCCCTGCTGGCCTGATTGCCCACACTGCCCTCCCCTGCTGGCCATCTTGTTATGGCCATCTTGTGTCCACATGGGAGTAGGATTTTTTGACCACATGGGGGCAGTCATCTTGTGTGTTGGAGTGAAGGTCAATCTGCATATTACTCTTTTATTAGATAGGATAGAGGCCTGGTGCATGGGTGGGGGCCAGCTGGTTTTCCCTGAAGGGTGTCCTGGATAAGGATATGGGGTGGCCTGGGAAAGGGACCTGTGGTGGTTTTCAGGCTGGCCACGCCCCCTGGCAACCCAAGTGGAGGCCCTTGTATCTGGGATTTATTTATCTTCTACAATCCAAACTTTGTAGCCTGGAATGGAGCCAAGCCTGTTTGCCCAGCCATTGAAACTTTGTTGCCTTAAGCAGAGGCCTGGGTGCTTGGCTTCTTCCATCTCTAGGGGCAACCCAAACCTCCCTCCTGTTCTCTTTGTGGCTGTAGCCATCTTGGTTGGGTTATTTTGCATACTTGCTCTGATTGGCTGGTGGGCATGGCTGGTGGGCAAGGCTTGTGGTTATAGCGGAGGTACTGTCAATTTGCATATTACTCTTACATTAGATAAGATTAGTCCCTTCACCTTTTTCCTAGCCTTCCAATCCTCTTCCCCTCTGACAGCTGTCAATCTGTTCTTTAAGTCTGTTTTTATTTTGTTTTTGTTCATTACATTCCAAATATAAGTAAAATCATATGGTATTTATCTTTCTCTGACTGGCTTACTTCTCTTAGCTTAGCATATTCTCCAGGTGCCTCCATGTGGTCACAAAAGGTAAGATTTCCTTCTTTAGTATGGTCAAGTATTATTTCACTAGTGACCTGGTTCATGAAATTCATGCATGGGGAAAGTGTCCCTCAGCCAGGCCTGCACCCTCTCCAATCTGGGACTCCTCTGGGGTGTCAAACTGAACATCCCTCTCACAATCTGGGACTTCTGGCTCCTAATGGTTCACCTGCCTGCCTTCCTGATCACCCCTAATTACTCTGCCTGCCAGTTTCCTGGCCCCCATCTTCCCTCCCCTGCTTGCCTCATGGCTCCCAACTTTCCTCCTTGGCTGGCCTCATAGCCTCCAACTTCCATTCCCTGCTGGACTGATTGCTCCTAACTGCCCACTTTTCCCAGCCAATTCACCCCCAACTGCCCCCTTGCCAGCTTGTTCAACCCTAACTGCCCCCCTGCCAGCCTGTTCACCCCCAACTGCCCCCCTGCTGGCCTGATTGCCTCACCTTCCCTCCCCTGCTGACCTCATGGCTCCCAACTGCCCCCCACTGCAGACCTGATCACCCCACCTGCCCTCCCCTGCAGGCCTTATTTCCCCCAACTGCACCCCTGCCTACCTGTTCTCCTCCAAGTGCCCCGCCTGCTGGCCTGCTCACCTCCAACAGCCCCACTCCTCTGTCAGCCAGCTCGCCCTCAAATGCCTTCCCCTACTGGCCTGATCACCACCACCTGCCCGCCCCCCACAGGCCTGCTTATCCCCAACTGCTCCCCCTGCTGGCATGATTGCCCTCAACTTCCCCCCATCCTCGCCAGCCTGATTGCCCCAAACTGCCTCTGCCTCAGCCCCACCACCATGGCTTTATCTGGAAGGATGCCTGGAGGTCTCCTGGTCTAATTAGCATATTACTCTTTTATTAATATAGATAGATTATATAGGATAGGATTGCTTAAATGGGTAGAAAACCCTTTTTCAGCAGGAGGAGATGCTCTTGGCAGAGAAAAACACATAATCCCTATACAGTGGTACCACCTCAAGATACAAGTGCCCTAACATACAAGATTTTTGAGATATGAGTCATCGAGATAGCGATTTTTTGCTTTGAAATACGAGCATCATTTGAGATACAAGTAATCGCGCAGATCGGCCAGTTGCACACAACCCATCAGTTTACCGCCACTCGAGCGTCTCATAGTTTCCCACGCCTCAGTCAGTGTGCTTGTTTACCTCATTGTCGAAGCATCTTTTGTGCATTTACATACTTTATCACATTTCTTTTTATAACCATGGGTCCAAAGAAAGCGAGTGGAAAGGTCAGTGCTCAGAAAAGGATGATGTCTATTGAATTAAAGCATGAAATCATAGAAAAATATAAGCAAGGTGTGCGAGTGGCTGACTTGGTGAGGCAATACGGGCGTAGTACTTCAACGATATGCACTGTGCTTAAGCAGAAATAGTCAATAAGAGGTATAACCCCAGCTCAGGGCGTTACAATAATTTCTAAGCTCCATAGCTCTCTCCATGAAAAGTGGAGAATCTACTGATGGTGTGGGTCACTGAGAAGCAGCTTAAAGGAGATACATTAACACAGGGCATCATATGCGAGAAGGCGCAAGTGATTTGCTGGAGCAGACCCCGTGTACTTCCACGGACGAAGCATCGAAAGACTCATTTAAAGCCAGTAGAGGCTGGTTTGATAACTTCAGGAAAAGGTCCGGCATTCATTCCATCATCAGGAATGGTGAGGCAGCAAGTTCGGATCTGAAGGCAGCTGAGGATTACCTCAAAACTTTTTTCCGAACTGATAGAAGCCAAGGGATATATCCCCCAGCAACTCTTCAACTGTGACGAGACAGGGCTTTTCTGGAAGAAGATGCCGAATAGGACTTATATAATGGCAGAGGAGAAGGCGATGCCAGGCCACAAACCCATGAAGGATAGGCTAATTCTTGCACTGTGCACCAATGCGAGTGGCAACTGCAAGATCAAGCCTCTGCTCCTATACCATTTGGAAAACCCCAGAGTCTTTAAGTCACATAAGATTTTAAAAGATAAACTGCAAGTTATGTGGAGGGCAAACCCGGAGGCATGAGTCACCAGGCAGTTCTTTGTGGAGTGGGTAAACCTGGTTTTTGGCCCTTCTGTTAAGAAATATCTACAGGAAAACAACCTAACCATGCAAGCCCTCCTCGTCCTCAACAATGATCCTGCTCACACACCGAACCTCAAAGATGAACTCCTCGAAGAGTTTAAGTTTATAAAGGTTGTCTACCTACCTCCCAACACCACTCCTATCCTGCAGCCCATGGATCAGGAGGTGATTTCTAATTTTAAAAAGCTGTACATCAAGCACCTGTTCCGGCCCTGCTTTGAGGTGACGGAGAACACAAACCTCACCCTTCGAGAGTTCTGGAAGAACCACTTATACATCGTGATATGCCTCAGAATTATTGATCAGGCCTGGCTGGGTGTTACAGGGAGGATTTTGACCTCTGCATGGAAGAAGCTGTGGCCTGAGGCCTTAGCCGAAAGGACCTTGGAAGGATTCGAACTCGAGGTGCCAGTGGAGGAGGAGATAGTGTCTCTGGGAAAATCCATGGGCCTGGAGGTGGATGAGAGAGACGTGAATGAGATCGTTGAGGAGCACTCTCTGGAACTCACCACGGAGGAGTTACAAGAGTTGCAGTCTCAGCAACATGCGGAAGTTCTCCAAGAAATTGGTTTGGAGGAGGAGCCAGAGGTGGAGGAGATCTCTACAAGTGAGATAAAGGAGATCTTAGGAATATGGGAGAGGGTGTCACACTTCGTGGAAAAGAAACATCCCAAAAAAGTTGCTACTGGTCGTGCATCGGAGCTGTTCAATGAAACTTGCCTCACCCATTTCAGAATCATTCTGAAAGGAAGAGGCAAACTTCGTTGGACACCTGTTTTTTTTTTTTTTGAAATCAGCCAAAAATGCAAAGACCAGTAGTAATTAAGTTCAGTGAAGATTAGTTAAGTTACATTCAGTTTAGGGATAAAGTATACCATTAAGAGTGTAACGAGTAGGTAAATACACTTTATAAAACCAGTTTACTCCTTTACATCCTCTTTTATTATGTTTTTATACAATATTTGTCATTTACAAATACATTTTTCTTATTCAAAAACACGTAACAAGAACAACTGGGGTGGCATTTCAATTGATTTCAATGGGGAAATTTGCTTTGAGATACGAGCAAGGTTACGGAATGAATTAAACTCGTATATTGAGGTACCACTGTATCTGAACTGATAGCCAGCCATATGTACTATACTGCCAAAGTGGTCATTAAAAAATTGAAACACTTTCTTTCACCTTACACCAAACAGCTGTTGACTTAAAACTCCTCCTCAGCTGCCACCTTACGTTTTGCCTTCAGAGTTCATCAAGATTAGGTTCTGCTTTGTTGGTTTCTATCCCAATCAGTATTAAAAGCTCCACCTCCTAGGCAGCCTTTGGCTCCTCGAATTCATCCAGATTTAGTTGTTCTGATTTATCAGTTTCTATGCCAGTCAACATCTCCAGGCCTATCTCTGGGTCTCAATAAAGAGGCAGGGCTGATCAGCAGCCCCTCGAAGGCCCAGAGAGAAAGAGAGAGGCAATGACTGATCAACAGCTATCAGTGAGGCTGCAGATCAGACCCTGCCTCTCTCTGAAGGTCTCTCTCTGGGCCTAATCTGCAGCCCCTTTGGCAGTCAATGCTGGATCACTGCCCTAGAACGTTGTTATGGAACCTGACTCTCTATATATAGATAGTGTAAATGTACCACAAATTTGTTTATCCACGCATCTACTGATGGGCACTTGGGCTGCTTCTAGATCTTAGCTATTGTAAATAGTGCTGTAATAAATATAGGAGTATGTATATTCTTCAAATGAGTGTTTCAGGTTTCTTTGGATATATTCCCAGAAGTGGAATCACTGCTTTATAAGGCAGTTCCGTTTTTAATTTTTTGAGGTAGCTCCATACTGCTTTCCATAGTGGCTACACCAATCTACATTATCATCAACAGTGTGTGAGGGTTTCCTTTTCTATATATTCTCACCAACACTTGTTTGTTGGTTTATTGATGATATCCATATTGACAGGTATAAGGTGATATCTCATTGTGATTTTATTTTTTTATTTTTATTTATTTGTATTATTGTTTAAAGTATTACAAATAGTAGTACATATGTCTTCTTACCACCCCGTTTACCTTCCCCAATTTCCCCCCTCCACCCCTGAGCACATGACCTCACCCCCTTCCTAGTGTCTGTGTCTATTGGTTATGCTTATATGAATGCATACAAGTCCTTTGGTTAATTTGCACTTTCTAATGATTAGTGATGTTAAGCATCTTTTTATATGTCTACTGGCCATCTGTTGTCCTCTTTGGAGAAGTGGCTATTCAAGTCCTTTGCCCATTTTTAAATTAATTTTTTGCTTTTGATGTTGAAATTTATAAATTCTTTATAAATTTTGGATATGAACCCCTTATCAAATGTATCACCTCCCATTCAGTAGGTTGTGTTTTTATTTTGTTATGGTTTCCTTTGCTGTTCAAACCCTTTTTAGTTTGATGTAGTCCCATTTGTTTATTTTTTTCTTTTGTTTCCCTTGCCTGAGGAGATATATCAGAAAAAAAGAATATTTCTCTGAGAAGCGTTTGAAATTTTTCTGCCTGTTTTCTTCTAGAAGTTTTATGGTTTTGAGTCTAATATTTAAGTCTTGAATCCATTTTGAGTTTACTCTTGTGTCTGGGGTAAGAATGTGGTCTGGTTTCATTCTTTTGCAGCTATCTGTTCAATTTTTCCAACACCATTTATTGAACAGACTATCTTTACATAATTTTATGTTCTTGCCTTTTTGTCAAATATTAATTGGCCTTTATAGGTGTGGGTTTATTTCTGGGTTTTCTATTTTGTCCCATTGATCTATATGCCTGTTTTTATGCCAGCACTGTGCTGTTTTGATTACTATGGCCTCACAATGTAGTTTGATATCTTCTTTCTTAAGATTGCCTTGGCTATAATGTATTTTTGAATTTTATAGATGTAACTGGTTTAATGATTATGATCAGTATGATGTTGATGGGCTATAATTATGGAACCTTTGTTTTTTCTCATCATTGCTTCTAACCTTGCTACATCTTATATCCCTTCCATATAAAGTAACTAATTGAACAGATACCAAATCTTTCTGGTCATCGGTCACTTTCAGTTATAAAAAAAAGTCACTTCGTTTAAAAACTCCCATATTCAATCTCATTGAATTCAATGCTTTCCTTAGAGTGATAATAGGAGATATCTTTCAGCCATTTACAGGAAACCCAACTTCTTCCTCTATCCTTTTCAAGCAAAAAAAAAAAAATTCTCTATAGGATTGGAAGATAGGAAATTAAGAGATATGGTAGGGATTATCTTACATAACTTGTCTCCTATAAATTGCTGGTGATTTATTAAGTTGTCCTCATTGATGGAATAACATATTTTAGGCTCTGTTACAGCCAAAATCAAATCCATAATTTCAGTGGCTTATAAAAAGAACTTTTAAAATTAACCTTGTAAAGTACTCTGGATTTTAGGTGACTCTTCAATTCATATGTCTTCATATGTTGTCTCAGAATTACAGGATGCTTCAATCAATATGGCATTTCCATGAATAAATGCTTCTAAAATTACTGCAGTGGGAAAATATAGGCTGTAGTACAAAGCATTGACAAGTATTTCACCATACAAGTGATACATGCTATTTCTGCCCACATTTCATTAGTCAGTGCAGTTCATATTACATGGCCACATCACATAACTTCAATGGGTAGCCTACCACAGATATTTTGTTTGTTTGAGGTGGGGGGGGGGCAATGTACAGTGCAATATAAGTGAATCTCTTATTTGGCTGATGATATATTAAAGTCATACTCCAACCCTTCTCTAGGTGAAAGGTTTCCTCAAATTTTGACTCCTGGGTAGCCTCATTATATCAGTCCCTCCTATACCAGATATTCTTTCATGTGGATTCAAGGGAACTGCTAATGTCCTTATTAAGAACACACACTATAGTCCCTCCTTGCTTTGCTTCCACTAGCTGTCCTGGCAAACTCCCAGCCTTCAGATGTTTCTAGAAGAGAAGCTGGTAACATTAGCAATATTTACATTTACCACAAATGCCAAGAGGTACAAGTCAAGCTTTCCCAAATTTCCCTTGCTAACATCCAGTACTCCTATTATAGTACCACAGGCCGGCCTTAGAGTGAGATACTTGGAGTGAGATACTCCAAGAGTGAGATACTTGTTTATTATTCCTTCAGGGGAAGGAGAGAGAAGAGCTGCTGTGACTTGCCATTAGGGTGCTTACTAAATGCTGACTTACCTTCCCTCTCATTAGTCTTTTGCTTTTATATACTTAAGGAGTGTCCTGCAGAGATATTTGAGGTTAATAGAGTCAGTTCAGCAGTTTCTTTTTAATAATTGAAGGAAATATCTGGCCCCAATTATTGATTGGTCCTTAGAGGCCCTCTTGAAAATGGGAGAGTTCAACCAGTTCTAATTCTCAGCTTTGCCTGCAGATACTAGTGCAAAGGCAAAAAGAAAAGTCACTCTCAATATTCTCTGATATCAGCGGTCTTTGTTTATATTTTGCTTGCATAACTCTTAAAAGAAATTTGAAAAAGTAAGTACTTTCCCATATATTTTATTTTATTTATTTTTTATAAAATGTTATTTTTTTATTTCAGAGAGGACAGAGGAAGGAGAGAGAGATAGAAGCATCAATGATGAGAGAGAATAATTGATCGGCTGCCTTCTCTACACCCTACACTGGGGACTGAGCCCACAGCTCAGGCATGTGCCCTAACCTGGAATCAAACTATGACCTCCTGGTTCACATATCAATGCTAAACCACTGAACAACACCAGCTGGGCTTTCCTATACATTTTAAAGTTAATATGTAAAATTTACCCCAAGTTTACAAAGGATTTCATTTCTTGAACATCACAAATGTTGATTTTAGAATGTTATAAAAACATTTCAAACCTACGCTAATTACATAATGCACTCCTTATGCCAGCATATATTCAACAATGTTTAACATAATTCCACACTTGTTTTATCTGTCTGTTTTGGTTATTATTGTTGCTGAAGTATTTTAAATAAATCTTACAACCTCTATTGTTACATATTGTTATATCCAGTATGAGTTTCTAACATTATGAAGATTTCATAAGGGCACTGTAATAGCATTCTCATAGCTTTCAAAACTAATAATGATTGCCTGATATCTATTTCATTCCTTTACTGCTGTGTGTGGTAGTCAGCCTCCAAGATTACCCCACATGACTTCCACCCTCTGGTATTCAAACTCTTGTATAATATCCTGCTACACTGTACCTAAGTTCATCTGCATGACCAATAGCATACAGGAGAAGTTACAACATGTCAATTCCAAGGTTAGGTTAAAAAAAAGACTGTGGCCTCCATCTTATGTACTCTTTCCCTCCTGAGTCACTCTCTCTGAGGAAAACAAACTGCTATGCTGTGAACTGACCTATAGAGAAGATCACATAATGAGGAACTACAATCTCTGGCTAACAGTCATAAAGGAGCAGGGGCCTGCCAACAATCATGTGAGTGAGTTTGGAAGCAGATTTTCCAACCCCAGCCAAGCACTGAAATGACTATAGCCCTGGCTAACAGCTTGACCCCAACCTCATGAGAGATCTTTAGCCAAAAACATTCAGCTAAGCTGCTCCAAGATTCCTACACCTCAGAAACTGTGTAATGTAATAAATGTTTACTGTTTCAGTTGCTAAGTTTTCTGGTAATCTATATGTATAAAAGCCTAAGCACACCAGCTGATTATCCAACCAGCTGGTAGCTATGATATGCACTGACCACTACGGAGCAGAATCTCAGTGCAGGAGCAGAAACAACAGGCATGGAAACATGGAACAGGCTGATGAATCTCAGAGGGAAGTGGGGAGGGGGGAAGGCAGGAAGAGATTAACCAAAGATCTTATACACATACTAGAGGCCTTGTGCATGGATATATGCACTGGCAGGGTCCCTCGGCCTGGCCTGTGGGTATTGGGTTGAAAATGGCTCTCCAGCCTCCCCCTAGGAGTCCTAGATTGCAAGAGAGTACAAGCCAGGCCAAGGGACCCCACTGGTGCATGAATCTGTACACCAGGCCTCTAGCTTTAATTTATTTTTATTTTTTTTCAAACTTTTTATTGATTAAGATATTAATGTGTCCATATATCCCCATTTCCCCCCCTCCATCAACCCACTCCAATACCTGTCCTCACCCACAGTGTCTTGTGTCCATTGGTTATACTTATATGCATGCATACAAGTCCTTCTGTTTATCTCTTATCTTCCTCCCTCTCCCCAACCTTCCCACTGTAATTTGACAGTCTGTTCAATGCTTTTCTGCCTCTGTATCTATCTTTTTGTTCATCAGGTTATAATGTTCTTTATATTCCATAAATGGGTGAGATTATGTCGTATTTTTCATTCATTGACTAGCTTATTTCACTTCGCATAATGCTCTACAGTTCTATCCATGCTGTTGCAAATAGTAAGAATTTTTTTCTTTTTTACCACAATGTAGAGTTCCATTGGTGTAGATATACCATAGTTTACTAATCTAATCATCTGCTGTTGGGCACCTAGTCTGTTTCCAAATCTTAGCTATGGTGAATTGTGCCACTATGAACATTGGTGTACACATATCCTTTCTGATTGATGTTTCCAGTTTTTTGGGATATATTCCTAGGAGTGGGATCACTGGGTCAAATGGGAGTTCCATTTTTAATTTTTTGAGATAACTGGTGCAGTGGCTGCACCAGTCTGCATTCCCATCAGCAGTACATGAAGTTTCCTTTTCCTCCACATCCTCTGCAGCATTTTTTGTTTGTTGATTTGTTGATAACAGCCATTCTGACAGGTGTGAGATGGTACCTCATTGTTGTTTTGATTTGCATCTCTCAAATGAATAGTGATTTTGAGCCTGTTTTCATATGCCTCTGGGCCTTCTCCCAAAACTTAATGGCTTAAAAGAAGAAGGGTTTGTTTATTGTTTATTCTTCACCCAAGGATATGTTTTTACTGATTTTAAAGAAAGTGTGAGGAAGGGAGCAGGCGAGAGGGGAAACATGCATGTGCGATAGAAGCATCAATTGGTTGCCTTCTATATATACCCAGATCAGTGATCAAACCCACAACTTGGTATGTGCACTGATCAGGAGCCTAACCCACAAATTTTCAGTGTCGGGGTTAACTGAGCCATACGGGCCAAGGCTGTTTACTATTTTTGTTTGTGGAGTGACTAGGCTTTTCTGATCTTGCCTAGATTTACTCATGTGGCTGCATTCAGCTGATAAGCTGTCAGGGTGCTTTATTTATTTGGAACATCCAGGATGGCTGGACCTTTCTTTCACATAGATTTTAATCCTGGTCTTATTCAACAGCATGTCAATTTCAGGGCAGCTTTTTTTAAGTGATTGAAGGCACAATTTTTAAGGTTTTCTCTTTAGGCTCAGGTTCTATAATACATACAACAGCATTTTTTTTTAAGAGAGAATGGAAGGGCGGTGGAGAGACACACAGAGAGAAACATCAATGTGAGGGAGACACATCAAATGGCTGCCTTTCATACTTGCCCTATCCCAGGAACCAGGATGGCAGGGAGGGCCATTGGTGGGCAACCAAGTAGGATTCATCCCAGGAATGCAAGGATGGTACAATAAACGCAAATCAATAAAGGTGATACATCACATAAACGAATTGAGAGATAAAAATCACAGTCATATCAATTGATGCAGAAAAAGCATTTGACAAAATCCAACACCCTTTCTTGGAAATAGAAGGATCATACCTCAACATCGTAAAATACATGTATGATAAACCCACAGATAACATCATACTCAATGGGCAAAAACTAAAACCATTTCCCCTAAGAGCAGGAACAAGACAGAGATGCCCAGTATCACCACTCTTGTTTGACATAGTACTGGAAGTATTAGCCATTGAATCCAAATTGGAAAAGAAGAAGTAAAGCTGTTTTTATTTGCAGATGACATGATACTGTACATAAAAAACCTGAAGGACTCCATCCCAAAATTAATTGACTTAATAAATGAATTTGGCATTGTAGCAGGACACAAAATTAATGCCAAGAAATCTGTGACAATTTTATACACTAATAGTGAAATTACAGAGAGACAAAAAAAGCAATCCCATTTACCATCACACCAAAAAAATTAAGATACCTAGGAATAAGCCTAACTAAGGAGGTAAAATACCTATATGTAGAAAACTAGAGAGAATCCAAGATGGCGGCATAGGTAAACACCTATACTGCTGCCTCGCACAACAATTTCAAAACTACAACTAAAAGACAGAACGGACATCATCCAGAACCACAGGAAAGCTGGTTGAGTGGAAGTTCTACAGCTAGAAGGAAAGAGAGGGGCTCACGGAGACCCAGAGGAGCTGCAAAAAGCTGAGGTACGGAGACGAGCGCGCTGAGAGAGCGGTGCCGGAGTACCTGGCTGGCTTTCTCTGGCGGGAGGGAAACGGAGACTCCCAACGGCATTGAACCCCTTCTCTTACGACACTAAACCCCAGATCCAGCCGAAACTCATACGGGGGGGGAGTTTGGACTGTGAAAAGGGAGAAGTGCACGGAAATTTAGGGGAGTTGCAAAGGATCGGAGGTCTGGTCGCGCACGGCACCACGCGGAGGACGGATTGCTGATTGTGCCGCTGGCTTTCGCGAGTGGGCGGGAGACAGACCCTCCGATCTGTGCCACTTCTGAGTCCACTAGGCCCCTGTTTTGGGCGAAACCCTGGGGACCTAGACTCGTGTGGTCCTGGTTCGCAGGGGAGCCAGAAAGGCAGCGGTTAGAGGCGCTGCGGGTGCGCGCTCAAGGACCGCTCCAGCCATTACCCAGTCACGTGAGACTCAGGGGCCGTGGAGGGCGGGGCCGACTGGAAGGCAAGGCGGTCCCTTAAGCCCTGAGACTCCACCCCTCCCAAGCTCAGCAGAGGCTTCTTCGGCTGAATCCAGCACAGAAGTTTTCCCGGCACAGTGAAAATGCCGAGACAAGGGAAGGGATTACAAGCAAAAGAAATGGAGGAAAAAAAACGACTGGATATAGAGTTCAAAACCACGCTTATAAGGTTTTGCAAGAATATGCTAGAAAAGATGGATAAATTTAGTGAGACCCAAGAGAAGATAATAAATACACTGACTGAAATGAATACTATTACGCAGAGTACTAATAGCAGACTAGAGAAAGGCAAGGATCAAGTCAAAAATTTGAAATATAAAGAAGCAGAAAACATTCAACTGGAAAAGCAAGATGAGAAAAGAATCCAAAAATGTGAACATAATGTAAGGAGCCTCTGGGACAGCTTCAAGCGTACCAACATCAGAATTGTGGGGGTGCCAGAAGAAGAGAGAGAGCAAGATACTGAAAACCTGTTTAAAGAAATAATGACTGAAAACTTCCCACATCTGGTAAAAGAAATAGACTTACAAGTCGAGGAAGCACACAGAACCCCAAAGAAAAGGAACCCAAAGAGGACTACACCAAGACACATCATAATTAAAATGCCAAGAGCAAAAGAGAAAGAGAGAATATTAAAAGCAGCGAGAGAAAAACAGTTTATTACCTACAAGGGAGCACCCATACGACTGTCAGCTGATTTCTCAACAGAAACGATGCAGGCCAGACGGGAGTGGCAAGAAATATTCAACGTGATAAACAACAAGAACCTACAACCAAGAATAATCTATCCAGCAAAGCTATCATTCAGAATTGAAGGGCAGATAAAGACCTTCACAGAGAAGAAAAAGCTAAAGGAGTTCATCAACTCCAAACCAGTATTATATGAAATGCTGAAAGGTACCCTTTTAGAAGAGGAAGAAGAAAAAGGTAAAAGACAAAAAATTATGAACAACAAATACACATCTATCAACAAGTGAATCTAAAAATTAAGTGAATTAAAAATCTGATCAACAGAATAAACTGGTGAATATAATAGAATCAGGAGCACAGAAAGGGAGTAGACTGATAATTCTCAGGAGGACAAAAATCATAAAGCATCAAACAGACTGTGAAATTATAGCAGAAAGATTAAAGTTAGGTGAGGTAAATAAGTGATCAATCAAAGGACTTGTATGCATGCTTATAAACATAACCAATGATCACAGACACTGGGGGGTCGGGATATGCCTGGGAGGGAGGGGGGGCAATGGGGAGATATGTATAAAAAATTAATAAAAATTAATTAAAAAAAAAAGAAAACTACAGGACACTGAAAAAAGTGGTAGAGGAAGATATAAACAGATGGAAGATTACATACCATGCTCATGGATTGGGATAATCAATATCATTAAAATGTCCATACTACCCAAAGCAATCTATAGATTCAATGCAATAACCATTAAAATACCAACAACGTATTTCACAGACCTAGAAAAATTCTTCAAAGATTCATCTGGAACAAAAAAAGACCACAAATAGCCACAGCAATCCTGAGAAAGGAGAATTAAATAGGTGGGATCTCAATACCAGATTTCAAGCTATATTACAAAGCAACTGTTCTCAAAACAGCCTGGTACTGGCACAAGAACAGACCTATAGACCAATGGAATAGAATAGAGAATCCAGATATCCACTCAAACCACTATGCTCAATTAATATTTGACAAAGGAGGCATGAATATACAATGGAGCCAAGATAGCCTCTTCAATAAATGGTGTTGGGAAAATTGGACGGATACATGCAAAAAAATGAAACTGAATCACCAACTTACACCAAATACAAAAATAAACTCAAAATGGATACAGCACTTAAACATTAGACATGAAACCATAAAAATACTAGAGGAATCCACAGGCAGCACAAGCTCAGACATATGCCCAAAGAACTTCTTCACTGATACTGCTCCAAGGGCAATAGAAGCTAAAGAAAAAAATAAACAAATGGGACTACATCAAAATATAAAGCTTTAGCATAGCAAAAAAAAAAAAAAAGCCACCAACAAAACAACAAATAGCCCACTGTATGGGAGAACACATTTGCAAATGTTATCACTGATAAAGGTTTAATCTCCAACATCTACAGCCAACTTATACAGACAGAAGGAAGGCCAAGAGACACATGAAAACATGTTCAAAGTCACTAATAATCTGAGAGATGCAAATCAAAACGACAATGCGATACCATCTTATACCTGTCTGAATGGCAATCATCAACAAATCAACAAACAACGGGTGAGGATGCGGAGAAAAAGGAACCCTTGTGCACTGTTGGTGGGAATGCAGACTGGTGCAGCCACTGTGGAGAACAGTATGGAGTTTCCTCAAAAAACTAAAAATGGAACTCCCATTTGAACCAGCAATCCCACTCTTTGGAATATATCCTAAGACATTACAAACACCAATCAGAAAGTATTTATGCACCCCTATGTTCATAGCAGCACAATTTACTATAGCTACAATTTGGAAACAGCCTAGGTGCCCGTCTGCAGATGAGTGGATCAGAAAACTTTGGTACATCTACACAATGGAATACTATGCTGCCATTAAAAAGAAGGAATTCTTGCCCAAACCGGTTTGGCTCAGTGGATAGAGCGTCAGACTGTGGACTGAAGGGTTTGGGGTTCCATTCTGGCCAAGGGCATGTATCTGGGTTGTGGGCACATCCCCACTAGAGGGCATGCAGGAGGCAGCTGGCCAATGTCTCTCTCTCATAGATGTTTCTAACTCTCTATCCCTCTCTCTTCCTATCTGTACAAAATCAATAAAATATATTTTTTAAAAAAGAAGGAATTCTTACCATTTGCAGCAACCTGGATGGAACTGGAGAGCCTTATGCTAAGTAAAATAAGCCAGTCAATGAAGGAGAAACACCACATGATCTCACTCATTTGTGGATAATAAAGAGCATTATAAACGGATGAACAAAAGAATAGACACAAACAGTAAAGCATCAAACGAACTGTCAAATTACAATAGGTAGATTAAGGAGAGGTGTGGTAGATAAGAGATCAACCAAAGGACTTGTTATGCATGTAAGCATAAGAAATGAACACAAGACTCTGGGGGGTTGGGATATGCCTGGAAGGGGGGGGGTGTTCAATTGGGAGATATGTATACATGTAACACAATAAAAAATAAAGTTTTTCTCGTTAAATTTGCTTATTGTCCAGAGGTAATGGTGATGTAAAAGAAGGAAAACTGACCTATCCAACTACACAGAAGTGTTAGATTAACTCCTTTTGAAGCACTCCTTTTCCTGGATTTCTATACCATGACACTCACCTGGTTCTTCTCCTAGTTTCTCAGTTTCTTTCACAGGTGTATTTTCCTGTCTCTGTTAAATTCTGGTGTTTCAGGATTCTGACTCAGACTCTTTTCTCTTCTCAATCTACACACCATTTTTTTTTTGGTAGTTGTAATTAGTCTTTTGGATTAAAGTATTATCCCTCTACTGATGACTTCAAATCTACATTTTAAGTTGAGAACTTTTTTCTTATGTCCAAATATCTATTTTAGTATGTCATAGATACCTGCATATCAACCTGTCTAATATTGAATTCATTGTTCTATGTACCTTATTTCAGTATGTGATCCACATACTGAAGGTAGTTTTCCAAATGAGAAAGCTGAAAATTATTCTTGACCCTCTCTTTTCCCTTACTGCCCCCTTCCAATATCTAATTTGTCTCCAAGATCTGTGAGGACAAGTGTAGGCCATTATTTCTTGCCTCTATCACTGCAATCCCTAATTGGTCTCCTGCATACATATTAGATCCTTTCCCCATAAATCATGGACTCTAGTAGACTGATACATTCAAATGCACAAAATGGTTACTTATCTGCTTAAAATTATTAAGTAACACCCTGCTTCTCTTGATAAGCCCTCAAGTCCTTAAGTGACTTTACTAAGGCCTGCACCATCTACTGGTACTTATCTTGCCAGTTTTTAATCCTTTCTTTGCACCATTCTATGCTCTATTCAAAATTTACTCTATGCTCCATTACTTTTTATTTCCTTGAACAAATGTCTAGCACATATTAGGTGCTTAATAAATGCTTCCTGATTAAATTAGGAAACTACTGTATCCTAATACTTAGTTCAAAACAAAAAGTTTTTTGCTATATTATCCTGGTATTTATACAGGGCAAACTTAATCTTATCTAATAATAAAGAAACATGTAAATTAACCATACTTCCTCTATGTCCACAGCCAATGAGAGTGAGTATGGAAATTAACCCAACAAAATGGTGGTTAATTTGCATAAATACCTAGGTCTCAGGAACCTCCTGGGCACTCAGGTCACTCCCAGCTTGCTATGAGCAGGGTGAGGGGGCTTCCCTTCCTAAGCCTAAAGCCTGGGATAGATGCTTTAGGTTTGGGAAGGGGTTGAGCCTGCAATCAGAAGGAAGCGGGGAGCCTGCTTCCCAAGCCTAAAACCTGGGGCGGATGCTTTAAGCCAGTGGTTGGCAAACTCATTAGTCAACAGAGCCTCAAACCACGGCTCATGAGCTGTGGTTTGCTGACCACTGCTTTAGGCCAAGCCTGTGATCAGAGGAGCATGGGGGAGCCCGTTTCCCAAGCTTAAATCCTGGGACAAAAGCTTTAGGCTTGGGCAGGGGTTAAGCCTGGGATCGGAGGGAAGGGGAAAAATCAATGGAGGTGAGTATAAAGAGAAAAATAAAGAAAGAAATGTCATATCCTATGAAAGACACATCTTGAAAATGCCTAAAGAAAGTTGTCATTTTTTCCTGTTGAAAGGCCTAGAGTTCATGTTGATGAAAACACCTTGGCAGCTGTGGTGACTGGCAGTGGCTGCAGCAGTGGGATGATGGGCCTGGCACCTTCCCCTGATCAGCCCAGTCACCTCTGCAAAGGGAGGCCAGATTGCGGCTTAGGTCAGCTTCCAATGGGGAGCAGGCCTAAGCCATCAGTAGGACATCCTCTGAGGGCTTCCAGTATGTGAGAAGGGCAGGCTGGGCTGAGGGACCCCTCCCTAGTGCACAAATTTCGTGCTCTGGGCCACTAGTATTGTATATATTTTTCCTTTTTACTCTGCTCTGTGTTCATTTTGCTGCTTCCTAATTAGCATGCTTGAACACCCAAACAGTTCTCTACTTTTGTGTCTTCAGTTCTATGCTCATTAGTCTTCATTTATCAGCTCTATTAAAACAATAGTGAAGAGTTATCCTGGAAACAAATAATGAAACAAGCTTATCTCTTGGATAAAATAATTTTCCTTTATATTATTTTCTGTCTTGTGATTTAGCATTATGAGAAAGCTGTGCTTTAGAACATAAATAAGATCATTCTGACTTGGAAGCAAGATGGCGACCAGCAGAAAGGTAGGGAGGGAGAGTGTGTGAGAGAGTGAGGGAGTGATAGAGGTGTGTGGGGACATGTATGGGTGTGTGTGTGTGTGAGTGAAATAGGGACAGTTAGACCCTGCAGTTCTTCCAGGGGGCTGCCAATCTGAGCAGTCTTAGACGGCAAAACCCCACGGCCACCTCAACACTCTGAAGAGGACACCGGGGGCACAGAGACCACTCCATCTTGAAGAACAGAACTGCTTGGGACTAGGATCCTACCCTTGCCACTACCCAGTCTTGTCTGAGGAGCAAACCAGGACCCGACTGCTGCTCTGGTAGAAGACCTGCCACCACAGCTGCAGACGCAGGGACACCAGGACTCCAGGCACCAGGCCACAGATTTCTGTGAGTCACAAAGCCAATCCCCCTACCCTGCCACCTGTGCAGCAGTGACATAGAAACTACCAGACCCCAGCAGCACAATAAGGCTTTCTGCACACACAAAGAAGTGGTGACTCTGCCTGACTTTGAGCTTTGGATTCAGACACAGGAAGTTTGTTTCCTGCGAATAGTCTCTGTGCCCAAACAGGGAGACTGAGCAAAATTCCACCCTAACCACTCATCTCTAGGGAGTTGGTCTTCTGCGACCAGATCCTGCGCCCACACAGGGCAAGGAGACAGTGCTGAACTTGACCCTGACTTGCGAACACAGGGAATTTGATTCCTGCTACTCATCTCCGTGTCCAGACAGGGAGACTGAGTGGAATTCCAGCTTAGCTGCTCATTTCTAGGGAGCTGGTCTTCTGTGACCAGATCCCGTGCCCATGCAGGACAGGGAGATAGCACTGAACTTGAGCCCGGTCTTGCAAACTCAGGGAATTTGTTTCCTGCAACTGGCCTCAATGCCCAGGCAGGAAGGCAGTCCTGTATGTGAGCATAGCTGCATGACCTTGGAGAGATTGTTTTCTGTATCCAGATCCTATACCCATGAAGGGAGAGAGCACTGAATTTGAGCCTGGGGGTGTAAACTTGGGGAATTATTTTCCCATAACCAGACCCTGCACCTTAGCAGAGAGGCTGCAGTGAATTTGAGACTAGATATGCGGTCTTGGGGAGCTTGTTCCCCATGACCAGACCCTGTGCCTACACAGGGAGGCAGTGCTGAATTTGAGCCTGGGTACATGAACACAGGGAGTTTTTTTATTCCACAATGCACTCTCGCATGACCAGACCCCACACTCACACTAAGGGGCAGTGCCACTTAACTTTGATTCAGGGAAAGTGCATACAGAAGGCTGTTTACCACAGGGCAGAAGTGGACCTCCTATCAACACAGTATGATTGAGCAACCCAATCTCCCAGACAGATCGGGGATCCTGAATCTTCACACAAGAGGCAGCATTGACCACCAGTGACTAGGCTCTGTTCCTCATTATATGCTCCTTAGATCCCTGATTCTCAGTACATTTACACTAAGAGCCAGTGACTCCAAATCTTGGCACATGTGCACACTGGGCCCTGATTCTCAGTGTGAGGTAGCACCAAGAAACAGAGACTCTGATACTGGATTCTCAGTATGGACACAAGGAGCCTATGACTTCTGACACACAATAGGGGACCTTGATTTTTGGCACATGTCAGTGAGTTCTCTGTTTCAATGTGGCACAGGCAGCTTCCCTGATTCTAGGTGCACACATGAGGCCACACTAAGTGCCCGTAACTTTGACCCAGGGCAAACGTGTTTCCCAACAACCCACAGCAACTGCACCTCTTGGTATCAGAACTCTTCAGTAACACTTGGGAGTGCAAAACTCCCACTGTACGTGGTCTAGGCCCTCGCAACTCGACATCTGAACCTTCTGGTGATAGTCAAAATGGGGCAACAACGAAGCAATCCCCAGAAGAAAGAAAACGAGGAATAGCCAAGTAAGGAAATAAGCAAAACAAAAGCATGCAACATGACAGAAAAATAATTCAGAGTAATAGTCATAGAGTTCATACACTGGATGGACGAGAAAATCAACAACCTATACAAAAGTCAGGAAGAAATGAAAAATGATATAGCTACAATAAAAAACACCATGGAAGGCTTCAACAGTAGACTAGAAGAAGCAGAGGACTGAATCAGCGACTTAGAAGATCAGGTACAGAAACAAGCCCAATCTGAATAGCAACTAGAGGAAAAAAATTAAAAAGCAGGAGGAGAATCTAAGGGAGCTTTGGGACAATGGAAAACAAAATAATATACCAATAATAGGGCTGCCAGAAGGACAAGAAGAGCATCAAGGATAAGAAATATTATTTGAAGAAATAATGACAGAAAACTTCCCTGATATTGGGAAGGAAAAAGTTACTCAAGTACAAAGAGTCCCAAGCAAAATGAATCTGAAAAGACCCACACTAAGACACACCATAATTACAATGGCAAATGTTATTGACAAAGAGAGAATCTTAAAAGCTGCAAGAGAGAGACAGAGAGTTACCTACAAAGGATCTCCTATTAGATTATCAAATGATTTCTCAACAGAAACACATCAAGCTAGAAGGGAATGGAAGGAGATATACAAAGTGATGCAAAGCAAGGGACTCAACCCAAGAATACTCTATCCAGCAAGACTATCAATCAAAAAAGAAGGAGAAATCAGGAGCTTCACAGACAAAAAAAAAAAAGACTAAGGGAGTTTATCACTACCAAACCAGCAATGCAAGAAATGCTAAAGGGAATGCTGTAAAAAGAAGAAACGAAAAGAAAAGAAGGAACACAGCCTCAAGAAGTAAAAATGACTACAAACAAGTAACATTCAATAATAACTTTAAACATAAGTGGAATAAATGCTCCAGTCAAAAGATATTGAGTGGCTGAATGGATAAAAAAATATGATCCATATATGTGCTATCTACAAGAGACCCACCTCAGAACAAGGGACTCACACAGACAGAAAGTGAGGGATGGAACATGGAAAAGAAAAATAAAGATGGGGTAGCAATACTTATATCAAACAAAATAGACCTCAAAGTGAAGGTCATACAAGAGATAAGGAAGGCCACTTCATAATACTAAAGGGATCTATATAAAAAGAGGATATAACCCTGGTAAACCTATATGCACCCAATGCAGGAGCACCCAAATATAAAAAAAAAATCTCCTGGAAGATATCAAGAGAGAGATAGACAACAAAACAATTATAGTAGGGGGTTTTAATACACCACTGACATGACTGGATAAATCCTCTAGACAGAAAATCAGCAAGGAAACCACAATCCTAAATGATTCACTAGATCAGATGGACTTAATTGACATCTTCAGAACATTTCATCCCAAAGCTGCAGAATATACGTTCTTCTCAAGTGCACATGGAACATTTTAAAAAATAGACCACATACTGAGTCACAAGCAAAGTCTCCCCAAATTCAAGAAGATTGAAATCCTTTCAGACCACTATGGCATAATGTTAGAAATATATTACAATAAAAACAATCCCAAAACACTTAAACACTTGGAAGCTGAATAACATGTTATTAAATATTGATTGGGTTATCAATGAGATCAAAGAAGAAATTAAAAACATTCTGGAAACTAATAACAATAAAAACACAACAATCCAAAACCTATGGGACACAATGAAAGCAGTGCTGAGAGGAAAGTTTATAGCTCTACAGGCCTGCCTCAACAAAAAAAAAAAAAAAAACAGAAAAAATGATAAAATCATCTAATGTTACAACTCAAAGAATTAGAAAGAGAGCAATAAGAAAAGCCCAGAGTGAGCAGAAGGAAGGAGATAATAAAGATTAGAGCAGAAATAAATGACATAGAGACAAAAAAAAACACACAAAAGATCAATGAAACCAAGAGCAGGTTCTTCAAAAGGATAAACATGATTGATGAACCTCTAGCCAGGCTCACCAAGAAGCAAAGAGAGAGGACTCGAATAACAAAATCAGAAATGATAGAGGCAAAATAACAACAGACCCCACCAAAATGCAAAAGATTGTTAAAAAGTACTATGAATAACTCTATTTCAACAAACTGGAAAATCTGGAGGATATGGACATATTCCTAGAAAAATACAACATTCTAAAACTCAATCAGGAAGATTCTAAAAAATCTCAATAGGCCAATAACTATGGAAGAAATTGAATCAGTCATCAAAAAGCTTCCAGCAAACAAAAGCCCAGGCCCAGATGGCTTCAAAGGAGAGTTATACCAAACATTCAAGGAAGAATTAAAACCTATCCTCAGACTATTCCAAAAAATTCAAGAGGAAGGAACCCTTCCAAAGTCATTCTATGAAGCCAACATCACCCTAATACCAAAACCTGATAAAGACAACACAATGAAAGAGAATTAGAGGCCAATATCTCTCATGAATATAACTGCCAAAATTATGAACAAAATCAGATCCATCAGTACATCAGAAAGATCATACACCATGACCAAGCAGGATTTATCCCAGGGATACAAGGATGGTACAATATCTGCAAATCAATAAACGTGATACATCAAATAAACAAATTGAGGGCAAAAACATCACATAGTCATATCAATTGATGCAGAAAAAGTATTTGAGAAAATCTAACACCCTTTCTTGATAAAAACTCTCAGCCAGGTGGGAATAAAAGGATCATATCTCAACATAGTAAAAAAACATATATGATAAAGCCACTGCCAGCATCACACTCAATGGGCAAAAACAAAAACCATTTCCCCTAAGAACAGGAACAAGACAGGGATGCCCACTCTCACCACTTATGTTCGACATAGTACCAGAAGTACTAGCCATTGCTATCAGACAAGAAAAAGAACTAAAAGGCATCAAATTTTGAAAAGAAGAAGTAGAACTGTTCTTATTAGCAGATGACATGATACTGTACATAAAAAACCCTAAAGTCTCCATCAAAAAACTAATAAACTTAATAAATGAATTCAGCAATGTAGCAAGATATAAAATTAATGCCAAGAAAGCTATGGCATTTCTATACACCAATAGTGAAATTACAGAAAGAGAGACTAAAAAACAATCCCATTTATCATTGTACTAAAATAATTAAGATACCTAGGAATAAACCTAACTGAGGAGGTAAAAGACCTATATGCAAAAACAACAATATACTGAAAAAAGAGATAGAGGAAGATATAAACACATAGAAGGATATACTGTGTTCATGGATTGGTAAAATCAACATCATCAAAATGTCCACTCTACCCAAAGAAATCTATATATTCCATGCAATCCCCATTAAAATATCAACAACATATTTCACAGACCTGGAACAAACTCTCCAAAAATTCATCTGGAATAAAAAAAGACCCTGAATAGCCACAGCAATCCTGAGAATGAAGAACAAAGTAGGTGGTATCTCAATACCAACTTTCAAGCTGTATTACAAAACCACTGTTCTCAAAACAGCCTGGTACTGACACAAGAACAACCATACAGATCAATGGAATAGAATAGAACCCAGAAATTTATCCAAACCACTATGCCCAATTAATATTTGACAAAGGTGGCATGAACACACAATGGAGTCAAGAAAGTCTCTCCATTAAATGGTGTTGGGAAAATTGGACAGACACTTGCAAAAAAAAAAATGAAACTAGACCACCAACTTACACCATAAACAAAAATAAACTCAAAATGGATAAAAGACTTAAACATAAGATGGAAAACCATAAAAATACTAGAGGAATCCACAGGCAGCAAAATCTCAGGCATATGCTAAAGGAACTTCTTCACTGATACTGCTCCTAAGACAATGGAAGGTAAAGAGAAAATAAACAAGTTGGATTACATCAAAATAAAAAGCTTTTGCACAGTGAAAGAAACCATCAACAAAACAAGAAAGTCCACTGCATGGGGGAACATATTTGCCAATGTTATCACTGATAAAGGTTTAATCTCCAACATTTATAAGGAACTCATGCAATTCAACAAAAGGAAGATAAACAACCCATTCTAGAAATGGGCAATAGACATAAATAGAGGCTTTTCAAAAGAAGACAGAAGGAAGGCCAAGAGACATATGAAAACATGCTCAATGTCACTGATTATTCTGATAGATGCAAATCAAAAGATAATGCGGTACTATCTCACACCTGTCAGAATGGCTATCATAAACAAATCAATAAATGACAAATATTGGCAAGAATGTGGAGAAAAAGGAACCTTGGTGCACTGCTGGTGGAAATGCAGATTGGTGCAGCCACTGTGGAGAGCAGTATGGAGTTTCCACAAAAAAGTAAAAATGGAACTTGAATTTGACCCAGTGATCTCACTTCTAGGAATATATCCCAAGAAGCTAGAAATGTCAATCAGAAAAGATATATGCACCCCTATGTTCATAGAATCACAATTTATCATAGCTAAGATTTGAAAATAGCCTAAGTCCCTATCAGCAGATGTGTGGATTAAAAAAACTGTGGTACAGCTGAGACAAGTTTGGCTCAGTGGATAGAGCGTCGGCCTGCGGACTGAAGGGTCCTGGTTTCGATTCTGGTTGGGGGCATGTACCTTGCTTGCGGGCACATCTCCACTGTGGGGCGTGCAGGAGGTGGCTGATCGATGTCTCTCTCTCATCGATGTTTCTGACTTTCTATCTCTCTACCTTCCTCTCTGTAAAAAAATCAATAAAAATATATTTAAAAAAAAACTGTGGTACATCTACACAATGGAATACTATAGTGCGCTAAAGAAGAACAAATTCCTACCTTCTGCAACAACATGGATGGAACTGGAGAGTATTATGCTAAGTGAAATAAGCCAGTCAGAAAAAGATACCTATCACATGATCTCACTCATTTATGGAATATAATGAACAACATAAACTGATGAACAAAAACAGTTCCAGAGACAGAGAAACATAGATCAGACCATCAATCCTTTGAGGGAAGGTAGGGGAGAGTGAGGGTAAGTGGGAGAGATCAATGAAAGGACTTATATGGATGCATATGGGCCTAACCAATGGACACAGACTACAGGGGGTGAGTCCATGATTGGGGGTGGGGTGGGGGTAAGGGGAGAGTAAGGACACATAAGTCACACCTTAATCAAGAAAGAAATTTAACAAAAGAAAAGATCATTCTGACTTGAACAAGTCAATGACTCAAATTACTCCAGCTCATTAGTTAGCCTGGGAGCATATTGTTGAGAGCTGTCTTCTGAATTTGAGTTCAGTGATTTCTTCACCTAGTAACTAACTTCTATTATATTTTCTTTTGAGAATTGCCACTAAGAAATTCTGTGAGACTTAATGGCATTTTCCCTTCTATTGTAAGACTTTAATGATCTTGTAAATTATTGACTTACTAGTATTGTAGATTATGAAACTTTTTATAGATTGAAAATGTAAAATGGAAATAAAGTTTAAAAGGTATTTATTTTTTCTTGTCCTCACAGCCCATGGTCATAACTAGCAATCATGAATGTGCATGATAATGCAGGCTGCCCGCTATAAGGTGCTTGGCTCTGCTCTCCATCCCCAGCCTTCTTCTCCTTCCTTCCTCCATTTTTATGCAGTACCTTTTCATCCACAGCATCACTTCCTGATGCTGTGCCTTTTCTCCTTGTTGCTTTTCCTCAATATGATGAATTATGTGTCTGTCCATGTTTGTGTATGTATGTACGTGTGCTTGTGTGTGTTCGGGATGAAGGGAGATCAGTGACAAAATAAATGTCTTCAACCAGTACAAATTTGCAAGCAAAGACAGAATATATTGCTTTCTCATTCTGATACATAAAGAGGACAAAAAATCCAGCATTATCAGAGCCCAAGAAAACTTGGAGAACATTTGGATTCTGATATGGGGTAACTGAGGCTCAGAAATGTGAAGGGACTTACATGAGCCAGAGCGCAAACATGCCACAGTTTTATGTACAGAGGGCACAGAAAATGTATCCCCCTAATGTGATGAATGCCTCCTTTAGTTCAAGGGACTTTTCTGAGAATGAAGGTAAGATGAATACATGATTAGAGAATAAATAGTTATAAGACCTGCATTTCAAAGTTTCGGTAGAGGGTGGGACTTGTAGTAAAATTACTACCCTGTTTGTGCCCCTATTAAAATGCCTATAGTTGTCTCGCACTTGCTTTGCTATTGTCATGAGTTATGCCACAAGTGGCGACCATCACACTTTGAATTTCCCAGAGAGGACCTCGAGCTTTAATAGAAGATGGATGCTACATACATACAAGCAGTGAATGAATATTAGTATAAGTGTATAAGTAGGATGACTCTGCATTCTGATTTTCCCAGGACATTCCTAATGTATGCCTTCTGTCTGAACATCCCATCTGGTTTATGTACTCTATCACTGTCACTAATGTCCCGATTTGGACAAATTATATGATCACCCTTTTATAAACCACAATGAGTTGAGAAACAGAATTCTCAACTTAGTTTTAACTGCTCTAATGCTGCAGAACAAGTTATGCTTATAACTAGTCTGCAAAGTGCTAAGAAACAATTTATTATTAGTTCTTATAAACATAATGTACTCTATGAGTATATAATCCCCTTATTGCAGTCTTTCAGAGTGCTTTATGAAGCCTCACATTTTTGTAACATTTGTGATATTACTCCCAAATTACTGATGACATTTGTAGCAGAGAGGTTAAATGATCTGTGCAAGGTCACACATCAGTTTAGATGATGGCAAGCCTGGAAACATTATGTACATTATAATTACTTAACACAGTAACATCCTTTCTCTTCTTACAACTCTGTGATCTGGGTCAAATATATTTTAAAACAAATATGAGAAGTCTAACAACCATTTACAAATATCCTCTGTAAAAATAATTGCAGTCTCCAGATTATGATACAGTCTCTTTTGGTAAGAGATTAATAGTGCTTTGATGATCCTAGCTAACATCATTCTGGTGGCCCCACTGGACAACATACTGCTCCTGTTCCTGCTCTACATATAGCCTTACCCCTGCTTTACTTCAATAAACTAGACCATGAAATGGTAGCAGATTTAATTACTTTCTTGCAAGAATACTCTTTTACGCAATCTAGTCCATTTTTACCTCTTGGACAACTACAATTCATTCTTAAAACTAAGCCATGGAAACTATTCATTTGATTACCCCAAACTGAGTTGGGTGCTCTTACTGCATGCATTTACAACATGTTTTATTATACCTGTATCATAGTTCTCATCTCTACAAACTCCATGAGGGCAGGAGGGTGTCTTAGGTATCTTACTTATCTCTGTATCTCCAAAGCTTTGTAGTTTCTAACATACAGTAGAGGTGCAATAAATTATTGTTAAATTAATTAAAAAGACTTTTTGTATTGTAAGTAAAGTATGTAACTTCATGGACTTCAGCCACTTGAGTTGTACTTTTTTTTACATTTTTAATTTATACTACTGTAATATACTGTTTATAAAAGCTTAGAATGTGCTTACTGACCTAGAAGTTATATATTTTGTATGCTTATATAAACATTGAATGATTTATTTGGAAAAGAAATATAATAAATTTATCTGACTTCAAACTTTACCACATCCTTTGAGCTAATTTTAAATTTAAGCTACTTGTCTCAAAACTAAGTAATTGTTTTTCACAATGTTTTTAAAAATCAAGGTAATGAGATGAGAAATTTTGCTTCAATTTAAATACCCTGATTTTGTTCTCAATTGAAAAGTTATTTTAAAACAATCTACACATATCCCCCCCCAGGTAAATAAAATCAAGCTATTTGCTATATGATATTTAATGGGTAAAATATTGGATGTTAAACATTTCAGGTTTTGTCACCAAGTGACTGGATCAGTTCTTCACATCAGTAGTATTTTAGATATAAAATAATGAACACCTCATTGACTTTAGGTAGTTTTAACATTTACATGTATTTTAGCCTACTTTATATCATTTTCAAAATTAGATTTAAACTCATAGCTCTGAAAGAAAGTCAGAATCAAAGTTGTGTGTGTACCTATTATCTACATGACCAATAGCTTTAAAGACTTATATTTTGAATCACTTATTACAACTTTATTTTACCACTAGAGGCCCGGTGCATGGAATTCGTGCATGGGGGGCAGTGTCCTTCAGCCCAGCCTGCTCCCTCTCCAATCTGGGACTGCTCACCTGCCTGCCTTCTTGATTGCTCCTAACTACGTCTGCCTGCCAGCCTGATCACCCCCTAACCATACCCCTGACAACTTGATTGATGCCTAACTGCTCCCCTGCCAGCCTCTTTGCTCCTAACTGCTCTCCCCTGTGGGCCTGATCACCCCTAACTGTCCTTCCGTTCAGGCCTGGGTTCCCCCCACCCCACCAACTGCCCTTCTCTGCAGGCCCAGTCACCCCCAAATTCCCTCCCCTGCTGGCCTGATTGCCCACAACTGCTCTCTCTTGCAGGCCTGGTCTCTGCCAACTGCCCTCGCCTGCTGGCCATTTTATGGTGGTCATCTTGTTTTCACATGGCGGCAGGATCTTTTGACCTCATGGGGGCAAGTCATCTTGTGTGCTGGAGTGATGGTCAATCTGCATATTACTCTTTTATTAGATAGAGGCCTAGTGCATGGGTAGGAGCCAGCTGGTTTGCCCTGAAGGGTGTCCTGGGTCAGGGTGGGGGTTCCCTTAAGGGCATGGAGTGGCCTGGGTGAAGGGCCTGTGGTGATTTACAGGTTGGCCATGCCCCACCCTCCCAGGGCCCCAAGTGGAGGTCCTGGTATCTGGGATTTATTTATCTTCTACAATTGAAACTTTGTTGCCTTAAGCAGAGGCCTCCACCTGCCAGGCTTTGTGGAAAGCTTGGCTTCCTCCATTGCCAGGGGCAACCCAAGCCTCTCTCCTGCTCTCTCTGTGGCAGTAGCCATCTTGGTTGGGTTAATTTACATACTCGCTCTGATCAGCTGGTGGGCATGGCTTGTGAGTGTGGCCTTTGGCTGTAGCCGAGGTATGGTCAATTTGCATATTACTCTTTTATTAGCTAGGATCAGTTATTGACTGCTGTTCATCAATGCAGCAGTTTCACCAGTCAGCTATTCTATGATATAAATTGGAGTCTGATAGCATTGCTGGGACCCACTATAGTATGTATATGTGCTTCAGAATGCAATAGAATACTTCACATCATAAAGCATGGACTTAAGTTATTAAATTCAATCTGGAAAATAGGTTAACTGACTCTAGTGACTACAAATTTGGAAAAAATACTCAAAGAGCCCGGGGTTAACTTATTTCTTTTGCAGAAGCCTGTATATAACTTACAACAAGAAAAAGCTTCATAACTTGATCACAGTTAATTTCTACTCACTTAAGAGTAGAAATTAAATTTAAACAAATATTCCATGGGTTATTTTGCTATTTGGTTCTAAAAGTCCTTCTAGGACAGGAGAGAGCAGATATCCTTTCCCATATTACAATTTGGTCTTGGTAAACCACTAATTCACAATATAGCTATTTCTTATGAATTATCTCTAGGCAGAAAGAAACTTGTTTAATTATAATCAATATCTAATCTTTTTCTTATTAATGTGTTACATATATACATATCTTCCCACCCATTGCCACCCCCCTCCAAGGCATACCCTAAACCCCCAGTGTCTTGTGTTCATTGGTTATGCTTATATGCATGCATACAAGTCCTTTGGTTGATCTCTTATCTACCCCACCTCTCCTTAACCTTTCTGCTGTAATTTAACAGTCTGTTTGATGCATTACTGCCTCTGTATCTATCCTCTTGTTCATCAGTTTATAATGTTCTTTATTATCTACAAATGAGTGAGATCATGTGATATTTTTCTTTCATTGACTGGCTTATTTCACTTAGCATAAAGCTCTCCAGTTTCAACCAGGTTGCTGCAAATGGTAAGAATTCCATTGTGTAGATGTACCATAGTTTTCTGATCCACTCATCTGCTGATGGGCACCTAGGTTGTTTCCCAATTATAGCTGTTGTAAATTGTGCTGCTATGAACATAGGGTGCATAAATACTTTCTGATTGGTGTTTCTAGTATCTTAGGATATATTCCTAAGAGTGGGATTGCTGGGTCAAGTGGGAATTCCATTTTTAGTTTTTGAGGAAACTCCATACTGTTCTCCACAGTGGCTGCACCAGTCTGTATTCCCACCAACAGTGCACAAGGGTTCTTTTTTCTCTGCATCCTCACCAACACTTGTCATGTGTTGATTTGTTGATGATTGCCATTCTTAACAGGTGTGAGATGGTATTGCATTGTCATTTTGATTTGCACCTCTCAGATAATTAGTGACTTTGAACATGTTTTCATGATCTTATTAGATAAAGGCATTTGAAAATTGTGATGTCATGAATCTCAATTTAGGCAAATATTTAATCTATTTATACTAAGCAAAAGGTTTAATTAATATGTTTATAAATCCTAGCAATACAGATTTTGAAAATATTATTCTTAAGAATGATAGTGGGGATCTCGGCCTGCTTGGCTTAGTGGTTGAGCATCAACCTATGAACCAGGATTCCCAGTCAGACTCACAGACTCATTCCCCAATATGAGGCCAATCAAGGATTCTCTGTCATCATTGATGTTTCTCTCTCTCTCTCTCTCTCTCTCTCTCTCTCTCTCTCTCTCTCTCTCCCTTCTTCTTTGAAATAAATAAATAAGTTAACAAAACAACAACACAGAATGGTGATCGGGAATGGGAAGACTTTACCAGACTTGCAAGCTAACAAACTAGCCTGCTACAATTTCACTGATGCTCATAAGATAATGGCACAACAAGCACCATGAACATAATGTTAACCTGGGTTCCCCTTCTCCTCCCCCCAAGTATCACAAGAATAACATATGGTGGCCCACATATTGGGTTTATATCACACTTGAGGAACCCAAGCTTAGAAATGCCCTAATCCTTTATAATCAACTAGAGGCCCAGTACACCAATTCATGCACCAGTGGGGTCCCTCATCCTGGCCTGCAGGGATTGGGTTGAAACTGGCTCTCCAACATCCCCCGAGGGGTCCTGGATTGCAAAAGGGCAGTTCTTGGATGATGCACCCTGGAATCAGGCTCCCTCCTCTCAGGTTCTGGGTGTGTAACCCAAGAAACAGAGCTGCCAAGTCACTGCAGCGCAGCAGCTCCTGTGTTGAGCATCTTCTCCCTGGTAGTCAGTGTGCATCATGGCTACAGGTTGGACGGTCACTTAGGCTTATATAGATTGTACACAAACCTGCTCAAGGTGCTAAAGGAAGACATTTTTGTCATACTGGGTAGTAAACAAACCTACCCTTTATTGTGGAGGGAGATGTTATCTTTGCTGTAGAAACATCTTTGAAAGGATAGTTTAGAACAAAGGCAATCAGTTCTTTTGTTCACAAAACAAAAAGAAATGCTATAGACCCATGGAGAATTATCTCCCTGCAGTTATTTATTAATGATATTTATTTCAAATTGCTATTTTGAAATCCTGAAACTGCAGTACAGATAACTTGGTTCTTATAAGATATCACCAAAAAGCTATTTTTAAATGTGAGCTCCTATTGCCTCAGGCAAGCTATTTGTCAGTTACACTTTACATGATGGGTCCCTAGAACACTTATATTCTTGTATTGCCTTTGGAAGGTCATATAAATCTCCTGAAGGCACAATATGGCTAATGGCTTATGTTAGTGGCTCTGCATGGGCCATTCACTTTCATCCCGATGATGCAGCTGCATCACAGTTTCACTGAGGGATTTTGAAATCCTTAGCCAAATCGCTCCTTTCAAAGGTCATGTTTACACAACAGCTGACATTTTGAGAAGACATAAATTTGGAGATATGGATGGAGATGTTAGTTTGTTGATACAGAAATCCATTTCCTAATGCAGATTTTAACAGCTTTTCTTTAATAAGCTTGGTTCTGTTGAATCAAAAGCATATTTTGATGCAAAAGTTTTGATGGCTTGTCAAATTCTGTTTCCTTTTGGCTACGTGGTTAGTACTACTTGTATCTATTTATTTTTCCATTTTTTATAACTTTATTGTTGAGAGTATTTTATATCTTTATTGTTGATGTCTCCCTTCCTCTCTTCCCCCCATTGCCCTCCTCCACCCGTATCTCACTCCACCCCAGGCCTTTAGCTCCCTATTGTTTGTGTTCATGTGTAATGCATATATGCATATAAATTCTTTGGTTAATCTCTTTCACCTTCCACCCCTCCTTCTCTCTGAGATTCATCAAACTGTTCCATGTTTCTGTGGCTCTGGTTCTATTTTATTCATCAATTTATTTTACTCATTAGAGTCCTTATTTGTTTATTTTGATTTTTTGATTCAATTGTTGATAGATACGTATTTATTGGCATTCTATTGTTCATATTTTTATCTTCTTCTTCTTAAAGAAGGCCCTTGAAAACACACACACACACACACACACACACACATAATTGATATCAGAGAGGAAGGGAGATGGAGTGAGAGATAGAAACATCAATGATGAGAGAGAATCATCGATCAGCTGTATCCTGCACACTTCATACTGAAGATGGAGCCTCCAATCTGGGCATGTGAACTGACTGGAATGGTACTGTGACCTCCTGATTCATAGGTCGATGCTCAACCACAGACCCAAGCTGGCTGGGCAAACATTTCTGATACTGGTTTGATGGTGGTTAACTCCTTTAGCTTATTCTTATCTATGAAGTCCTTTAAATGACCTTCATTCTTAAATGTTAGCTTTGCTGGTAATCTTGGTTGTAGGTCCTTGCTTTTCATCACTTTGAATATTTCTTGCCACTCCCTTCTGGCCTGTAAAGTTTATATTGAGAAATCAACTTACAGTCATATGAGGGCTCCCTTAGAGGTAACGAACTGCTTTTTTCTTTTTTTTCTTATTGTGTTACATATATACATATTTTCCCATTGCACCCCTCTCCCAGGCATACCCAACCCCCCAGTGTCTTGTGTTCATTGGTTATGCTTATATGCATGCATACAAGTCCTTTAGTTGATCTCTTATCTACCCCACCTCTCCTTCATCTTCCTACTGTAATTTGACAGTCTGTTTGATGCTTTACTGCCTCTATATCCTTTTGTTCATCAGTATATAATGTTCTTTAATATCCACAAATGCATGATATCATGTGGTGTTTCTCCTTCATTGACTGGCTTATTTCACTTAGCATAAGGCTCTCCAGTTCCATCCAGGTGGCTGCAAATGGTAAGAATTCCTTCTTTTTAATGGAAGCACAGAATTTCATTGTGTAGATGTACCATAGTTTTCTGATCCACTCATGTGCTGACGGGCACCTAGGCTGTTTCCAATTTATAGCTATTGTAAATTGTTCTGCAATGAACATAGGGCTACATAAATCCTTTCTGATTGGTGTTTCTAGTATGTTAGGATATATTCTTAAGAGTGGGATTGCTGGGTCAAATGGGAGATCCATTTTTAGATTTTTGAGGAATCTCCATACTGTTCTCCACAGTGGCTGCACCAGTTTGCATTCCCACCAACAGTGCACAAGGGTTCCTTTTTCTCTGCATTCTCGCCAACACTTGTCATGTGTTGATTTGTTGATGATTGACATTCTGCAAGGTGTGAGATGGTATCGCATTGATTCGCATCTTTCGGATAATCAGTGACTTTGAACATGTTTTCTTGTGTCTCTTGGCCTTCCTTCTGTCGTCTTTTGAAAAGATTCTATTTAGATCCGTTGCCCATTTTTTTATTGGATCATTTATCTTCCTTTTATTAAGTTGTATAAGTTGGCTGTAGATGTTGGAGATTAAACCTTTATCAGTGTTAACATTTGCAAATATGTTCTCCCATACAGTGGGCTTTCTTGTTGTTTTGTTGATGGTTTCTTTTACTGTGCAAAAGCTTTTTATTTTGATGTAGTCCCATTTGTTTATTTTTCTTTAGCTTCCATTGCCCTTGGAGCAGAATCAGTGAAGAAGTTCTTTTGGCATATGTCTGAGATTGTGCTGCCTGTGGATTCCTCTAGTATTTTTATGGTTTCCTGTCTAATGTTTAAGTCCTGTATCCATTTTGAGTTTATTTTTGTATTTGGTGTAAGTTGGTGGTCCAGTTTCATTGTTTTGCATGTATATGTCCAATTTTCCCTACACCATTTATTGAAGAGACTGTCTTGGCTCTATTGAATGTTCATGCCTCCTTTGTCAAATATTAATTGAACATAGTGTTTTGGGTGGATATCTGGATTCTCTATTCTATTCATTGGTCTTTATGTCTGTTCTTCTGCCAGTACTAGGATGCTTTGAGAACAGTTGCTTTGTAATATAACTTGAAATCTGGTATTGAGATCCCACCTACTTTATTCTTCTTTCTCAGGATTGCTGTGGCTATTTGTGGTCTTTTTTGTTTCATATCAATCTTTGAAGAGTTCTTTCTAGGTCTGTGAAGTAGGTCGTTGGTATTTTAATGGTTATTGCATTGAATCTATAGATTGCATTGGGTAGTATGAACATTTTAATGATGTTGATTATACCAATCCATGAGCATGGTATGCTCTTCCATCTGTTTATGTCTTTCTCTATGTCTTTTTTCAATGTCCTGTAGTTTTCTGCATATAGGTCTTTTACCTCCTTAGTTAGGTTTATTCCTAGGTATCTTAATTTTTTTGCTGCAATTGTAAATGGGATTTTTTTTCAGTCTTTCTTTCTGTAATTTCACTATTATTGTATAGAAATGCCACGGATTTCATGGAATTAATTTTGTTTTCTGCTATGTTGCCAAATTCACTTATTAAGTAAATTATTTTTTGGATGGAGTCCTTCGGGTTTTTTTATGTACAGTATTATGTCATCTGCAAATAAGGACAGCTTTACTTCTTCTTTTCCAATTTGGATGCCTTTTATTTCTTCTTGTCTCATTGCAATGGTTAGTACTTCCAGTACTATGTTGAACAGGATAGGTGAGATTGAGCAACACTCTCATGTTCCTGCTCTTAGGGGAAGTGGTTTTAGTTTTTGTCCATTGAGTATAATGTTAGCTGTGGGTTTATAATATATGGCTTTTATGATGTTAAAGTTTTATCCTTCTATTCTCACCTTGCTGAGAGTTTTTGTCAAGAAAGGGTGTTGGATTTTGTCAAATGCTTTTTCTGCATCAATTCATATGACTATGTGATGTTTCTCTCTCAATTTGTTTATGTGATGTATCACCTTTATTGATTTGCATATATTGTACCATCCTTGCATTTCTGGGATGTATCCTACTTGGTCATGGGTACTGCTGGATCTGATTTGCTACAATTTTGTTGAGTATTTTGGTATCTATCTTCATGAGAGATATTGGCCTATAATTCTCTTTCATTTTGTTGCCTTTATCTGGTTTTGGTGTTAGTGTGATGCTGGCCTCATAGAAGGAGGTTGGAAGTGTTCCTTCTTCTTGTATATTTTTGAATAGTTTGAGGAGGATAGGTTTAAATTCTTTCTTGAATGTTTGGTAAAACTCTACTATGTAGCCATCTGGTCCCAGGCTTTTGTTTGCTGGAAGATTTTTGATGACTGCTTCAATTTCTTCCATAGTTATTGGACTATTGAGATGTTTAGATTCTTCCTGATTGAGTTTTGGAAGGTTATATTTTTCTGGGAATATGTCCAAGTCTTGCAGGTTGTCCAATTTGTTGGAATAGAGTTGTTCATATTATTTTTTAACAATCCTTTGTATTTCGGCAGTGTCTGTTCTTATTTCTCCTCTTTTATTTCTGATTTTGTGCATTTGGGTCTTATCATTTTACTTCTTGGTGAGCCTGGCTAGAGGTCCATCAATCATCCTTTCAAAGCTCTTGGTTTTGTTGATCTTTTGAATTGTTTTTTTGGTCTCCATGTTGTTTTTTTTCACTCTGATCTCTACTGTTTCCTTCCTTCTGCATACATTAGCCTTTCTTGTTGCTCTCTTTGAGTTAAACCTCTTTGAGTTGTAGGGTTAGTAAATATATTACCATTGTTTCCTGTTTGTTTTTTTTTTGTAGAGCTATGAACTTCCCTCTAAAGACTGCTTTACTGTATTGTTGTATTGTCATTATGATTTGTTGCTATGATGTTTTTTATTTCTTCCTTGATCTCTCTGGTTTCTCAGTCATTGTTAATAGCATGCTGTTTAGAATCCATGTGTTTGATTTCTTTTTATTGTATTTATTGTAGATGATTTCCAGTTTAAGCCACTGTAATCTGAAAAAATGCTTGATATGATTTCTATTTTCTTGAATTTGAAGAGACTTTTCCTATGACCCAACTGGTGGTCTATCTTTGAAAATAACCCATATGCACAGGGGAAGAATGTATATTCTGGCTTTGGGGTGAAATGTTCTGAAGATGTCAATTAATTACATCTGGTCTAGTGAGTCATTTAGGATTGATGTTTCTTTGCTGATTTTTTGTTTAGGGGATTTATTCAGTGGTGACTGTGGGGTATTTAAGTCTCCTACTATGATTGTATTGCTGTCAATCTTTCCCTTAATATCCTCCAGGAGTTTTTCTTAATGTATTTTAGTGCTCCTATATTGGGCGCATATATATATTTACCAGAGTTATTTTTCTTGTTGCATTGTTCCCTTAAGTATTATGAAGTGGCCTTATTTATCTCTTGTCATATCCTTCACTTTGAGATCTAATTTTTCAGATATTGGTATTGCAACCCCAGCTTTTTTTTTCCATTTCTATTTGCCTGAAATATCATCTTCCATCCATTCACCCTCAATCTGTGTGCATCTCTTTTTCTGAGGTTTCAGATATATGGATCATATTTTCTTATCCAATCGGTTACCCTATGTCTTTTGATTGGAGCATTGAATCCGTTTACAGCCAAAGTTATTAAAGTTATTAAGTTATTATTGATAGGTACTTGTCCATTGCCATATTTAATCTTTACCCTTGAGTTCCTTCTTTGCTTCCTTTTTTTTTTTTTTACAGCAGACCCTTTAATATGTCTTGCATTGCTGGTTTGGTGGTAATATATTCCTTTAGTTCTTTTTTGTTTGTGAAACTCCTGATTTCACCTTCAATTTGGATTGAAAGCTTTGCTGGGTACAGAATTTTTGGATTCAAACCCTTCCTTTGTATGTCTTTGTATATTTCATTCAATTCCTTCTGGCCTGATGAGTTTCTGTTGAGAAATCAGTTGCTAGTCTTATGGGACTTTCTTTGTAGGTAACTTTCTGTTTCTCTCTGGCCCCACTTAAGATTCTTACTTTGTCGTTTTTGTTTGCCAATTTAATTATAATGTGCCTTGATGTCGTTTTTTATGGGTTCATTTTACTTGGGACTCTGTGAGCTTCTTGGATTTGTGTGGGTGTTTTCTTTCCTTTTTGGGGGAAGTTTTCTGTCATTATTTCTTCAAACAGGTTTTCTATTCCTTGCTCAGTTTCCCCTCTGTCTGGAACCCCAATTATGCGGATGTTGTTTTGTTTCGTGTTATCCCAAAGGTCCCTTAGGGTCTCTTCTTGCTTTTTAATTTTTTTTTCTAAAAGCTTCTCTATTTGAGTATTTTTCCCTACCTTGTCTTCTAGCTCACTGATGCGTTCATCTGCTTCTTCTAGTCTACTTTTGATGCTTTCTATTGAGTTCTTTATAGTAGTAATGTCATTTTTCATTTCTTCTTGATTATTCTTCATTTCTCCTTGCTTCTTCTTCATTTCCTCTTGGTTCTTCTTCCTTTCTTTCTGGCTCTTACTCACATTGTCAATTTTGTTTTCCATTATTTTCAGCTACCTTATGACCATTTTTCTGAACTCTCTCTCTGGCAGGTCTGTTTTTTCTTCTATTTTGTTTACTTCCTTTTCTAGTGATACATGCTTTTCTGTCATATGCAGGCTTTTTCTTTGTCTGGCCATGGTCTTTCTTCTCTGGTTGTCTGGTTATGTAGTTTTTTCTCCTACATTGATTTAAAGGCACAAACTACAACATGACCAGGTACAACACCCAAGAGTCTGAACAGAAATGTATGCATGATGTTAATAACCACAAATAAGGTAACCACCAATAAAGACAAATTATGGGTAAATAGAGAAAGAAGAAGAGAAAAATGAGGAAAAAAGAAAAGAAATAAGTGCCACAATCAAATTGGGAGAAGGGAGAAAAAAATAAAAATAATTATAATAAAATAAAATAAAAAAAGAACAAGTAGAAGAGAAGTTACAGAGAAAAAAATCAGAGAAAAAAGAAAGAGAATAAGAGAGAAAAGGGGAACAAGTTATAGATGTGAGGAGGAATCTATAATAGAACAGCCACTAATCCCAACAAATGCCAGCAACAAGTATGTGGAGATTAATACAAACTACAAAGAACAACCAATATAAAGGGAGGCGAGGAAAAAGAGAGGTAAAAAACAAACTAAAACAAAGCTAACAAAAGCAAAATAAAACAGGTTAGAATAAGCAAAACAATCTCACAAAAAAGTATAAAAAATCGATATAATCACCATTCAGGCAAACAACAACAAAAGGACATAGAGAAAAACAATTTTTTGGATAGTGAAGACAAGAAGAGAGAGGTTCGTATGGACTTGGAGTAGGGAGTTTGAAATTACATATATAAGTGGGGTGATATTTTAACCAGGTAAAGAGAAAGGATAGGGCGAGTCTAAAGTTGTTAAAGAGAAAGAGAATCAAGACAACAAAATGGGGAAAGTTAGGAAGAGAGGGTTGACATAAAGGTAGAGTTGAGATAGAGTAAAATTATGCTAAAGGAAAGATGAAAATACAATGTAGAACCCTAATCCCAAAGTAAAATGAAGAGCCAAAAAAATGACACTTTTTTTCAAAAAGATAAAATAGTAATAGTAATAATAATAGTTGAAAATAAAAATGTAATAATTAAAAAGGTAAAATCAGCCGAAGCCGGTTTGGCTCAGTGGATAGAGTATCGGTCTGCAGACTGAAGGGTCTCAGGTTCGATTCTGGTCAGGGGCATGTACCTTGGTTGTGGGCACAACCCCAGTAGGGGGCGTGCAAGAGGCAGCTGATCAATGTCTCTCTCTCATTGATGTTTCAAACTTTCTATCCCTCTCCCTTCATCTCTGTAAAAAATCAATAAAATATATATATTTAAAAAAATAAAAAGGTAAAATCAATTGGGGAGAAAAGAAAAAAATAGATTTTTAATTAAAATATGTAAAAAAATAAAAAATAAAATAAAAAATAAAATAAATAGAATGGGCAGTAGTGTAGGTCACTCACTTCTACTATTGTTCTGTTTGGCACTCCTGTTTCCCAGTCAGGAGGGTATTGCAGTTCCCTGTGTTCCACTGTGAGGTGTGTCTTAATCTCTTTATTCTTTTGTGATTATGCAAGAGTCAATTTGTGAATCATCCAGTGGGTGGCAGTGTTTTGAAATTGACCTCTGAGACTAAGCACAGGACCTCTCTAGGCTGTGCTTAGATCCTGCTATTCTGTGGTTCTCAATACTGGTTTGTGGGGATGGGTTGCCCCAGAGCTGATTCTCTGATGGTTATTCTGCACCGTGATCCCCAGGTTTCAGAAAAACACCCTTCCCCTGCAGTCTCTTAGGGTGTCTCCAATTGTGTGATCCTATATATTGGGCTTAGCAATCAGAAGCCAGGGTCTGAAGAGAAAGAGTACTGTCTGTGCTCTTTTCCTTTCCTGCTCCTGGTCGAGCTGCCGGGACACTGTAATAACTCCCAGGGTGTCCTTCTGCCTCAGATCAAAATAGGTTGCTTTCTAGAGCTCCCCTCTGTTAATAGTTCTGAGGGTCCCCTTCCACATTTAGGCATCACACCCTGCCCCACATCTGCGGATTTCTCTTTAGAGCAGCTTTCCCACAGTGTGTGTGTCTCTGTTCTTAGGGACAGGAGACCTCACCTTTTCCCAGGCGAAATCTGACCTTTCCGTGTGGCATGTGGAGCTCCTCTGAGTCCCAGTGTCTGCACTGATTGGAAAATGATGTTCTGGGTCTCCGGCTGTTTGGTGGGTGCTGCAGCTATAGCTTTTCAGACCACCGTAGACATCCAGTTCCCCCTGCAAGATGGTGCGGTCTTTGCGTTGGCACTGGTGGCTCTGGGAGACAATAACCCTGTGGCAGTGGCTCTGCCTGGTCAGGGGAGCCCTGTCCAGTAGTCCCACACATTCTTCTAGAGGATAACTGACACTTAATTTGCCAACTAACACTCCCAGTGCGACTCTCAGATGCTCTATCCGTTTGCCCAGCGATAAGTCTCCGGACATGTCCTTATATTCCGCCGCCATTTTTTTTCGACCCCAACTGCTTTTTTCTTACTGCTTTTAAGATTCTTTATCTTTATCTTGTCTTCCTGGTTGGAGCAGACCTTTTAGGTTCTCTCTGTTGCAGGAATCCACTTGGTCTTGGAGTTGTTTTCTGAAAGTATATAAACATATTCTTGACCAAAAGTTAATAAAGGAATCTTTTCTATAAAATTGACTTGGGATCCTTTTATTTTTGCCCAAAAGAATTTCCTTTGGCTTATTTTGACACCATGTGTGTTTTTCATGGGTGTCTTGCTGTTAGCATTACAAATGAAAATTAGTTTTCTAAAGTAAACATTTTCTAGATGTAATTTATTTATAGGATATTTTTCCTTACATGATATTGCCCTACTATCCCTCCCTTTTTGATTAATGGAGGCTTCTGTAAATTTTTTTTGTTTGTTTGTTTAGTCAAGATAATTTTTTTATTAATTTTTTATACATATCTCCCCATTGCCCCCCTCCCTCCCAGGCATACCCCAACCCCCCAGTGTCTATGTTCATTGGTTATGATTATATGCATAGATACAAGTCCTTTGATTGATCTCTTATCTACCTCACCTAACTTTAATCATCCTGCTGTAATTTCACAGTCTGTTTGAAGCTTTACTGTCTCTGTATCTATCCTTTTGTTCATCAGTTTATAATGTTCTTTATTATCCCCCAATGAGTGCGATCATGTGATGCTTCTCCTTCATTGACTGGCTTATTTCGCTAAGCATAAGGCTCTCCAGTTCCAACCAGGTTGCTGCAAATGGTAAGAATTCCTTCTTTTTAATGGCAGCATAGAATTCCATTGTGTAGATGTACCACAGTTTTCTGATCCACTCATCTGCTGACGGGCACCTAGGCTGTTTCCAAATTGTGGCTATTGTAAATTGTGCTGCTATGAACATAGGGGTGCATAAATCCTTTTTAATGCAGTATTGATAACTTTAAATTTTATTTTTTTCCACAAAAATATGACTGCTTTAGGTTCATTGCATGTTAAGCAATTTTACCATGAGATGAACTACTAATAGAAATTTTAGTTAATACTTTAGGAACAGCTTTTTGTCCAGTACAATTAAATTTTCTTGAATATTCACTTAGCTCAATTAGCCAATTTAAATTAATCTGAAAACTTGATTACTACTTTACTGTCAAATTTAATACTCTACCAACTACCTTAGTTTACCCTGTAAATATTAGTGGAAATGATTATTTGCATTCTTCAGAAGGCCCTGAGCCTTACTGGTGCTAGGCTGGATTTAGATATAGGGCAGCTGCTGTCAGCTAAATCTTAGGCTATTACCTGAGTCCCCATCTGAGCTGGGCCCAGTCTCTGTCTGTTACCTGGGTCCCTATCTGAGCTGGGACAAGTCTCTATCTGTGAGGGTTTGTGCCCCACCTCTGATGACTCTTAAGTTCTCTCCTGATGGCCCCTCTGCGAGTGTGCCTTAGGTTGTTCCTTCCCTGAGAAATCTTACCCACCTCTGGCTAACCAGTCATCCTCAGGGGCCAAGCAGGGTGCTGTGAGGTTCAGTTCTGTCTCCTTGGTAGCCTCTGCCCCCGTGGCCTCCATGCCCAGCACATGCCTTGGGATCCCCTCGCCTGCTGGCGGGTCTCAGGCACTGATCACATATCTCAGGGAACTCAGGTTCCTTCTCCAGGGAGAGCCCAGCTCACAAAATTGGGCGAGATACAAATCCATGGTACCAGCCACAGGAGGCTTCAATCTCAGCATGAATAGCGAGCTCAGGCAACAGCTGAGGGCAATTGGATTGAGAGAAGAGGGTCCCTCTTGGCAAAAAGCATAATAGGGGCCAATACAGAATGAATTCTCAAGTGCCTTCCCAGTGCCTTAATTTCTTCTGAAAGGGATTGAATCCTTTTATGTCCTTTTGTAAATTGCTGCCAAACATTCAAATAATTAATTTGTAAGTTTGTTTGGGATAATTGTATAATATACTGTTATGAAATATCAAAAATTATAGTTGCATTGTAGAATAATATCATGTAAGGATATTATTTGCTCAAGACCATCACAATTCAATTTCAAACTGGCTGTCAATTTCTTTTGTAACTTTATATAAACTTTGTCAGGGAGGCAAAAACACAAATTACTTAATTTAGTTCAAGAGGCCATATATAGACTTCCAATTACAATTCTTACGACATTTGAAGGAAATCTCTCTTTATTTCCTTCCAAAATAATTTTTGGGATACAGAAATTTCATTTAAAAATATTTGTCACAATTTCTCTTAAAGTCATGGTGACAACTAGTATGAATTAGATTTAATACTTTATATTTTTTCTTTATACAGTTTTTTAATTTTTATTTTTACATGTGTCTTTATTTCCTCATTATGCTCCACCCCCACTCATGCCCCTCCCCCTGTTGTCTGTGTCCATTGATTAGGCTCATAGACATGATCGTAAGTCCTTATGTTGCTCTCTCCCCGTTACACCCAATGATCCCTACCATCCCTGAGGTTTGACATTCTGATCAACGTTTTCTCTGGATCTGTTCTTCTTCATCAGTCTATGCCATTCATTATATTCCACAAATTAGTGAGATCATGTGATATTTATCATTATCTGACTGGCTATTTTACTTAAAATAATGCTTTCCATCTGCATCCATGTTATTGCCAATGGTAGGAGCTCTTCCTTTTTTACTGCAGCATAGTATTCCATTGTGTAGCTGCACTATAGTTTTTTAATCCAGTCATCTGCTGATGGGCACTTAGACTGTTTCCAAATCTTAGCCGTGGTTAATTGTGCTGCTATGAACATAGGGGTGCATATATCCTTTCTGATTCATGTTTCCTTCTTAGGATATATTCCTAGAGGTGGGATCACTGGGTTAAATGGGAGTTCCATTTTTAGTTTTTTGAGGAAACTCCATACTGTTCTCCACAGTGGCTGCATCAGTCTGCATTCCTACCAGCAGTGCAAATGAGATCCTTCTTCCTTGCATCCTTGCCAACACTTGTCATTTTTTGATTTGTTAATGATAGCCATTATGACAGGCAGGAGATGGTACCGCATTATTGTTTTGATTTGCATCTCTCTATTGATTAGTGACATTGAGTAAGTTTTCATGTCTCTTGGCCTTACTTCTGTCTTCTTTTGAAAAGTATCTATTTAGATTAATCGCCTATTTTTTAATTGGGTTCTTTAGCTTCTTTTTGTGAAGTTGTATGAGTTCCTGGTAAATGTTGGAGATTAAATGCTTATTGCTGATATCATTGGCAAATATGTTCTCCCATGCAGTGGGCTTTCTTGTTCTTTTATTGATGGCTTTCTTTGTCATGCAAAAGCTCTTTATTTTGATGTAGTCCAATTTGTTTATTTTCTCTTAAGTTTCCATTGCCCTGAGAGCAGTATCAGTGAAGAAGTTCCTTCTGAACATGTTTGAGATTTTGCTGCCTGTGGATTCCTCTAGTATTTTTATGGTTTCCCATCTTATCTTTAAGTCCTTTATCCATTTTGAGTTGTTTTTTTTGTGTGTGTGTGTGTGTGTATGGTGTAAGTTGGTGATCTAGTTCCATTTTTGTTTCAGGTGTCTGTCCAATTTTCCCAATATCATTTGCTGAAGAATATCTTGACTCCATTGTATGTTCATGCCTCTTTTGTCATATATTAATTGGGCATAGTCATTTGGGTGGATTTCTGGGTTCTCTATTCTATTACATTGATTTATAAGTTTGTTCTAGTGCCAGTCCCAGGTTGTTTTAAGAACAGTGGCTTTGAAATACAGCTTGAAATCTTGTATTGAGATCCCACCTACTTTGTTCTTCTTTCTCAGGATTGCTGTGGCTATTCAGGATCTTTTGTATTCCAGAAGAATTTTTGGAAAGTTCGTTCTAGGTTTGTGAAATATGCCATTGGTATTTTAATGGGAAGTGTATTGAAAATATAAATTGCTTTGGATAATATAGACATTTTGATGATGTTGATTTTACCAATCCATGAACATGGTATGTTCTATCTGTTTATATCTTCCTCTATCCCTTTTTTTCAGTATCCTGTAGTTTTTTTGCATATAGGTGTTTTACCCCTTTAGTTAGGTTTAGTCCTAGGTATCTTAATTTTTTTGGGGGGTGTGATGGTAAATAGGATTGTTTTTTTAGTCTCTCTTTCTATAAGTTCATTATTGGTGTTCAGAAATGCCATAAATTTTTTGGCGTTAATTTTGTATACTGATACATTGTTGATTTCATTTATTAAGTATAACAATTTTTGATGGAGTCTTTAGTTGTTTCTATGTACAGTATCATGTTATCTGCAAATAAGAACAGTTTTAATTCTTCTTTTCCAATTTGGATGCCTTTTATTTCTTCTTCTTTTCTGATTGCAAATGCTAGTACTTCCAGCACTATGTTGAATAGGAGTTGTGACAGTGGGCATCCCTGTCTTGTTCCTGCTCTTAAGGAAATGGTTTTAGTTTTTGCCCCTTGAGTCTGATGTTGGCTGTGGTTTTGTCACATATGACTTTTACTATGTTGAGGTATGATCCTTCTATTTCCACCTTGCTGAGAGTTTTTATCAAAAATGGATGTTAGATTTTGTCAAATGCTTTTTCTGCATCAATTGATATAACTATGTGATTTTTATTTCTCAATTTGTTTGTGATGTATCACATTTATTGATTTGCAAATATTGTATCATGCTTGCATCCCTGGGATAAACCTCACTTGGTCATGGTGTATAATCTTTCTGATGTACTGTTGGATCCAATTTGCTAGAATTTTGTTGAGGATTTTGGCATCTATATTCATGAGAGATATTGGCCTATCATTCTTTTTTATAGTGTTATCTTTTCTGGTTTTCATACTAGAGTAATGCTGGCTTCATAGAAGGAGTTTTGAAGTGTTCCTTGTTCTTGTATTTTCTGGAATAGTCTCAGGAAGATAGGTTTTAGTTCTTTCTTGAATGTTTGGTAAAACCTCGCTGTGAATACATCTGGTCCCGGGCTTTTGTTTGCTGGAAGCTTTTTGAATACTACTTCAATTTCTTCCATAGTTATCAGTGTATTGAGATTTTTAGAATCTTCTGGAGTGAATTTTGGAAGGTTGTGTTTTTCTAGGAATGTGTTCATTTCCTCTAGGTTTTGTAATTTGTTAGAATAGAGTTGTTCATAATGTTTTTTTAACAATCCTTTGTATTTGGGTGGGGTCTGTTGTTATTTCTCCTCTTTCATTTTTGATTTTGTTTATTTGATTCCTCTCTCTTTGCTTCATGAATTTATTTATCCTTTTGAAGAAAGAACCAGCTCTTGGTTTCATTGATCTTTTGTATTGTGTCTGTGTGTGTGTGTGTGTGTGTGTGTGTGTGTGTGTGTGTTTTGGTCTCTATATCATTCATTTTGCTCTGATATTTATCATTTTCTTTATTCTGCTCACTGTGGGCTTTTCTTGTTGCTCTCTTTCTAATTATTTGAGTTATTGAGTTAGATGATCCATTATCATTTTTTTTGAGGTAGGCCTGTAGAACTATAAACTTCCCTCTCAAGACGTCTTTCATTGTGTCCCAAAGCATTTATGTTGTTGTATTTTTATTGTCATTAGTCTCCAGGATGTTTCTAATTTCTTTTTTGATCTCATTGATAACCCAATCATTGTTTAATAGCATGCTATTCAACTTCCAAGTGTTTGAATTTTTTGCAATATTCTTTATTGTAGTTTATTTCTAATATTATGCCATTGTGGTCTGAGAAAATGCTTGATATGATTTCAATCCTTTTGAATATGGGAAGACTTTACTTGTGACCCAATATGTGGTCTATTTTTGAAAATGTCCCATGTGCACTTGAGAAGAATGTATATTCTGTGGCTTTGGAATGAAATAGTCTGAAGATGTTAATTAGGTCTATCTGATCTTGTGAGTTATTTAGAATTACTATTTGTTTTCTGCTTTTTTGCTTAAAGGATTTATCCAGTGATGTTAGTGGTATATTAAAGTCCCCTTCTATGATAGATTTCTTCCTTGATATTTTCCAGGAATTTTTAAAAAATATATTTTATTGATTTTTCACAGAGAGGAAGGAAGAGGGATAGAGAGCTAGAAACATTGACGAGAGAGAGGGAGACATTGATCAGCCGCATCCTGCATGCCCCCCTCTGGTGATGTGCCCACAGCCAAAATACGTGCCCTTGACTGGAAACAAACCTGGGACCTTTCAGTCTGCAGGCAGATGCTCTATTCACTGAGCCAAACCGGGTTTGGCTTTCCAGAAATTTTTAAATGTATTTGGGTGCTCTTGGTGCATATATGTTTACCAGAGTTATATCTTCTTGTTGAATTGCTCCCTCTAGTATTATGTCGTGCCCTTCCTTGTTATGGCCTTTACTTTGAGGTCTATTTTATCAGATATAAATATCGCAACCCCAACTTTTTTTCTCATTTCCATTTGCCTGAAAAATGTTTTTCCATCCCTTCCCTCTCAGTCTGTGTGAATCCTTTGCTTTGAGGTGAGTTTCTTGTACACAGAAAACTTATGGGACATGTTTTCTTATCCATTCAGCTACCCTATGTCGTTTGGTACATTTAATCCATTTAGGTTAAATGTTATTATTAACAAGTACACATTTGTTGCCATATTTTCCCTTAGTGTTTGTGTGCCTTGTCTGTACAAAATCACACCCATGGGAGCTCCCAGTTGCTCCCAGGGGCTGCCTAGGGAGTGGAGTGCCTGGCTGCCTGGGTGCTGGAAACACGTCAATGTGGTCCAGAATTCTGCCTCTGGGGAGGGCAAGATTGCACTTACTGCTGTTGAGTGGTGCATCTTTGGAGGCGGAGGTCCCAGGGTCCGCAGGTCTGCAGTTGGGGCAGCAGGATTTTGGTTGCATTGGCTGCTGGGTGGTAGTGCTGATGAGTTCCTAAGAAAAGGCAATTTTCTCCTTCAAAATGGCCTGTGCTCTGTGCCTGAGTCCCACAGTGTGGGGAGTGCTCGCAGTGGTGGTAGTCTCTCCTTATCCAAGAGAGCCTGAACTGCTAGCCCCTGCTGCTCCTGCGAGATTTAATTGTCCCTTACTCACTCCCACACACACCACACACATCCACACACTCTCTGTTTATTTCCTCACTCACTTCCTCTGATTCATCTCTGTCCTGCTAGCAGCCATCTTTTTTTGCTCTCCTGAAATTGTGGATTCTAAAAGATAAAAGTACGGCGGTACCTTGAGATACGAGTTTAATTCATTCTGTAACCTTGCTCGTATATCAAGTTGCTCGTATCTCAAAGCAAATTTCCCCATTGAAATCAAACGAAATGCCATTAATCCGTTCCAGCCACCAAAATGCCACCCCAGTTGTTCTTGTTACGTGTTTTTGAATAAGAAAAATGTATTTATAAATGACAAATATTGTATAAAAACATAATAAAAGAGGATGTAAAGCAATAAACTGGTTTTATAAAGTGTATTTACCTACTCGTTACACTCTTAATGCTACACTTTATCCCTAAACTGAATGTAACTTAACTAATCTTCACTAAACTTAATTGCTACTGGTCTTTGCATTTTGGGCTGATTTAAAAAAAAAACGTGTTCAAGGAGGTTTGCCTCTTCCTCCTTTTCAGAATGATTCTGAAATGGGCGAGGCAAGTTTCATTGAACAGCTCTGATGCACGACCAGTAGCAACTTTTTTGGGGTGTTACTTTTCCACGAAGTGTGACACCCTCTCCCATATTCCTAAGATCTCCTTTATCTCACTTGTAGAGATCTCCTCCACCTCTGGCTCCTCCTCGAAACCAATTTCTTGGAGAACCTCCGCTGAGACTGCAACTCTTGTAACTCCTCCGTGGTGAGTTCCAGAGAGTGCTCCTCGATGAGCTCATTCACGTCTCTCTCATCCACCTGCAGGCTCATGGATTTTCCCAGAGACACTATCTCCTCCTCCACTGGCACCTCGAGTTCGAATCCTTCGAAGGTCCTTTCGGCTAAGGCCTCAGGCCACAGCTTCTTCCATGCAGAGGTCAAAGTCCTTGTTGTAACACCCAGCCAGGCCTGATCAATAATTCTGAGGCATATCACGATGTTAAAGTGGTTCTTCCAGAACTCTCGAAGGGTGAGGTTTGTGTTCTCCGTCACCTCAAAGCAGGGCCGGAACAGGTGCTTGATGTACAGCTTTTTAAAATTAGAAATCACCTCCTGATCCATGGGCTGCAGGATAGGAGTGGTGTTGGGAGGTAGGTAGACAACCTTTATAAATTTGAACTCTTTGAGGAGTTCATCTTCGAGGTTCGGTGGGTGAGCAGGAGCATTGTTGAGGACGAGGAGGGCTTGCATGGTTAGGTTGTTTTCCTGTAGATATTTCTTAACAGAAGGGCCAAAAACCAGGTTTACCCACTCCACAAAGGACTGCCTGGTGACCCATGCCTTCGGGTTTGCCCTCCACATAACTTGCAGTTTATCTTTTAAAATCTTATGTGACTTTAAGACTCTGGGGTTTTCCAAATGGTATAGGAGCAGAGGCTTGATCTTGCAGTCACCACTCGCATTGACGCACAGTGCGAGAATTAGCCTATCCTTCATGGGTGTGTGGCCTGGCATCGCCTTCTCCTCTGCCATTATATAAGTCCTATTCGGCATCTTCTTCCAGAAAAGCCCTGTCTCGTCACAGTTGAAGACTTGGTGGGGGATATATCCTTTGGCTTCTATCAGTTCGGAAACAGTTTTGAGGTAATCTTCAGCTGCCTTCACATCCGAACTTGCTGCCTCACCATGCCTGACGATGGAATGAATGCTGGACTTTTTCCTGAAGTTATCAAACCAGCCTCTACTGGCTTTAAATGAGTCTTTCCATGCTTTGTCCGAGGAAGTGCCGGGGTCTGCTCCAGCAAATCACCGTAAATCGCTCGCGCCTTCTCGAATATGATGCCCTGTGTTAATGTATCTCCTTTAAGCTGCTTCTCCGTCACCCACACCATCAGTAGATTCTCCATCTTTTCATGGAGAGAGCTATGGAGCTTAGATATTATTGTAACGCCCTTAGCTGGCGTTATACCCTTTATCAATTCCTTCTGTTTAAGTACAGTGCATATCTTTGAAGTACTACGCCCATATTGCCTCGCCAAGTCAGCCACTTGCACACCTTGCTCATATTTTTCTATGATTTCACGCTTTAATTCAATAGACATCATCCTCTTCTGAGCACTGACCTTTCCACTCGCTTTCTTCGGACCCATGGTTATAAAAAGAGATGTGATAAAGTATGTAAATGCACAAAAGATGCTTTGACAACGAGATAAACCGATCCCCTCGATTACTTGTATCTCAAATGTTGCTCGTATTTCAAAGCAAAAAATGGTTTGCTCGACGGCTCGTATCTGAAAAATCTCGTATGTTAGGGCACTCGTATCTCGAGGTACCACTGTATAGGTAAAAATATACGTATGTAAATCATGGATTTGCAATTATTTTATATGTGAAAATATACTTACATATTTTCAGAGCATCCAGTGCACTAAACCTTATATTTCTAATTACATGTTTTTAGATAGTCAAGAATTTGAAAAATTTTCCTCTTTAGCCTACCACACTGATCTCATCATCATTACTAATGACTTCAATAAGCTGTGAACTTGAATTTTTGTAACCATTATCAATGCATACACAGTGGAATAAATTGTAGATAATAAATAAATTAGAACAAACAATGGAAGGATTTGAGGATATAAGTATGGTTAATGCCTTTGCATGTTAAATTAAAATATACAGACTTCTAAAATATTTATGATCCCCATGAATGACTTTTGACTTGTTTTCTTAAATGAAAGTGATACCCATTATTTCAAATTAAACAAAAATTTCCCCATACAATCTCAGATATAATACTAAAGTATGCTGTCTCCTTCTTTGTAAAATGGAAGATTTCAAAACCATTTCCTTAAATTATTTTTGTGAATTTTTAAAAATATATTTTAATTGACTTTTTATAGAGAGGAAGGGGGAGAGATACAGATTTAGAAACATCCATGAGAGATAAATATCAACATCAATCAGCTGTCCCCTCTATTCCCCCTAATGGGGATCGAGCCTGCAACCTAGGCACGTGCCCTAACCAGGAATGGAACCCAGGACCTTTTAGTCCACCCCCAATGCTCTATCTACTAAGTCAAACCAATCAGGGAAACTCTTCAGGTTTCAAAAGTATATGATTCTTTAGTCCCGCCAGGTGACTCAGTGGTTGAGTGTGGGCCCATGAACCAGAAGTCATGGTTCAATTCTAGGTCAGAACTGGGTTTCAGGTTGGATCCTCAGTAGGGGGATGGTGCAGGAGGCAGTTGATCAATGTTTCTCTTTCATCAATATTTCTATCTCTATCCCTCTCCCTTCCTCCCTCTAAAATCAACAAACTATATTTTAAAAAGTATATGACTCTTTAATCTTAGTGTTTTTTTTTCTTTAAAAGAGACTAATACTTTCTAACTAGTGGATGTGCCCAGTATTCTATTAAGATACCATTGTTATTGTGACCCCAGAACTGCTATGAGAGACCACACTAAACAAAAGAGGCCCATTACTATTTCGCAACTTATATCAATATTGATTCACCAAATAGAAGGTTTTCACAGAAGCAGCATTGTTTATAACTCTTTTCATGTTGTTGTGGATTATATTTTGAAAAGTGCTCTGCCTGTTGTACTTTATTTACAAGAAAAATTTCAGATTTACTGGTGAATTCACTTATCATAAGGATGTCCACTTGTATCCTGTCCAAATGTATGAAGGGTAGGCAGTTGAGAGCCATCAGAACCTTTAACTCTGTTCTATTGCCTTGTTTTGAGAAGGCATGGACATAGAGGAGAATGCATTTTTGCTTCTCACTTTTTCACATTAGAATTTAAGATGAAAGATCTAATTCTACTGTGCTTAGGAGAAGGAAAAAGAGGTTTCATGGCTTTATTCATTTTTAGACTCTTGGGGCCAAGGTAGCCTCACTACCATGAATATAGACAAGTTATGCTCACTGAAATTCAGCAGGAAGATCACAGCCATCAGAAACCTGAACTCTGATTTTTAATAATACATAAACACTTACCTATTGGTATTATAGAATTATAACATTTATATATATATATATATATATATATATGACAAACACTAACTTTTTAAAAAAACAATCACCCTTAGATTTTTTTGTAACTACAGAGAGAATTCAAAACATTAAATAGTTGCAATAAGGTGGTGAAAAGCTGGGGGAAGGTAGAAAGTGGGAGGAGTGGGGTACATATATATTTTATTGTTGATACTATTACAGATATCTCCCATTTCCACCCTTTTACCCCCCTCCTCCCACTTTCTACCTTCCCCCAGCTTTTTACCACCTTATTGCCTATGTGGATGAGCTATGCATATCCTAAAAGCCTAATATGCTAAGTGTTCAATCATCTGGTTGGCTGTTCAACTAATCAAAGCATAATATGTTAATGATATGCTAAGGCCACTCAATGGCTCACTATGATGTGCACTGACCACCAGGGGCAGACGCTCCAAACAGTAGGTTAGCTTGCCAATCAGGACTAAGTGAGACAGGCCTGACACACCCTGGAGTCTTCCCACATTCCCTCCTTGGCTGGCCAACCTTCTTGCAATCTGATACCCCTTGGGGGATGTTGGAGAGCCAGTTTCTGCCTGACAGTGGAATGACCAGTTGCTATGACATGCAATGACCCCCAGGGGGACAGACTCTCAATGCAGGAGCTGCTCCTGAGGGTCAGTGTGCTCCCACAAGGGAAGTCCTGCTCAGCCAGAAGTCAGGCTCACAGCTGGCAAGCACAATGACAATGACAGGGGCTTCTCCCACCTCTGTAGCAGCACTAAGGATGTCCAACTACTAGCTTGGGCCCAGTACCCATAGGAAATGGGCCTAAGCCATCCCCCAAGAGCTCCTGGACTACAAGAGGGCACAGGGCATGCTGAGGGACTTACCCCCTCCAAGTGTATGAATTTCACTGGACTCTAGTAACTATGTAAGTTCTTTCGTTTCTCTCTTCTCATCTCCTCAATCCCCACATCAAGGTATGTCAGTCTGCCTCATGCCTCCATTTTGTTCATTACATTCCACAAATAAGTGAGATCATGAGACATTTATTTTTCACAGATTGGCTTATTTCACTTAGCATGATAGTCCCCAGGTCCACCCATGCTGTTCCAAAGGTTAAAAGAACCCTCTTTTTTACAGCTGCATTGTATAAATACCCCACAGCTTTTTTATCCATTCATCTATGAATGGGCACTTGGACTGTTTACAAATCTTAGCTATTATAAATAATGCTGCTATAGACACAGGGGTGCATATATTCTTTCTAATTGGTGTTTATGGGTTTTTAAGTTAGGATATATTCCCAGAAGTGGGTTGTTGGGTCAAACAGAAGTTCCATTGTTAATTTTTTGAGGAAACTTCATACTGTTTTCCACAGTGGATGCACCCATCTGCATTGTCACCAGCAGTGAACTAGTATTCCATTTTCTCTGCCAGCATTTGTTGTTTATTGATTTACTGATGATACCCATTCTGACAGGTGGGAAGTTATTTCTCATTGTGATTTTATTTTTTATTTCTCTGATGATTAATGAATTTGAGCATTTTTTTTTCCTGTCTTTTGGCCATTTGTATGCCCTTTTTGGACAAATGTCTATTCAGGTCTTCTAAACCGTTTTTGAATTGGATTGTTTGTCTTCCTTTTTTTGAGTTGTATGAGTTCTTTATATATTTTGGAAATTAACCCCTAATCAGATGTATCATTGACATACATGTTCTCTCATATAGTAGCATCCTTTTTCATTTTCATGGTGGTTTCTTTTGCTGTGCAGAAGCTTTTTATTTTGATGTAGTCCCATTTGTTTATTTTTTTCCTTAGGGTTTTTTTTTTTTTGCCTTATTAGATGTATCCATAAACATATTGCTATCTGAGACATCTGAGATTTTATTGCCTATGTTCTACTCTAAGAATTTTATGGTTTCATGCCTTACATTTAAGTCTTTTATCCATCTTGAGCTTATGCTTCTGTATGGTATAAATTGGTGATCTAGTTTCATCATTTTGCATGTGTCTGTCCAGTTTTCCCAGCACCATTTGTTCAAGAGATAGTGTTTACTCCATTGTATGTTCTTGCTTCTTTAGTCAAATATTAATTGGCCACAATGATGTGGGTCAATTTCTGGGGTCTTGGTTCTGATCCATTGGTTTACATGCCTGTTCTTGTGTCAGTACCAGGTTGTTTTGGTTATAAAGGATTCATACTATAGTTTGATATTCAACTTTATTCTTCTTTCTCAAGATTATTGTGGTTATTTAGGGTCTTTTATGGTTCCATATACATTTTTGGAGTATTTGTTTTAGTTCTGTGAAGCATGCCATTCTTATTTTAATAGGGATTATGTTGAATCTATAGATTGCTTTGGGTAGTACAGTATTTTAATAATGTTAATTCATCCAATCCATGAACATGGTATACATTTTCATTTGTTTGTATACTTTATTATTTATTTTTTTCAATGTCCTATAGTTTTACAGGTACAGGTCTTTTACCTACTTGCTTAAGTTTATTTCTAGAATTTTTTGTTGTTGTTGTTGCAATGCTAAATGGGATTGCTTTTTACTTTTCTCTTTCTGAGTATTCATTATTGTATAAAAAAAGCCATTGATTTTTGGATGTTGATTTTGTATCCTGCTACCTTGCCAAATTCATTTACTCAGTCTGATCATTTTCTAGTGGAGTCTTTTGGGTTTTCTATGTACAATATCATTTGTGAATAATGACAGTTTTGCTCCCTCCTTTCCAATTTAAATGCCTTTTATCTCCTCTTCTTATTGCTGTGACTAGGACTTTCAGTACTATGTTGAATAAGAGTGGTGAAAGTGGACATTCCTGTCTTATTCTTGCTCTTAAAGGAAACATTTTTAGTTTTTGCTCATTGAGTTAATGTTGGCTGTAGATTTGTCATATATGGACTTCACTATGTTGAGGTATGATCCCTCTATTTGCACTTTACTGAGAGTTTTCATCAAAAAATAGTGATAGATTTTTTCAAATACTATTTCTGTGTCTATTGATATGGTCATGTAATTTTTATCTTACATTTTGTTTAAATGATGTATCACATTTATTGATTTGAAAATATTGTAGGAAAATATCACACAAGTTTGGGAGGCACAGAAAGTCCCAATCAAGATGAACCCAAAGAGACCCACACCTAGACACAACATAATTAAAGACAAAGATAGACCTACTTTAAAAAAAAAAATCTTTCAAAACATATGTCCATACAGCTAAAAATCTAGCATGACTCCATATTACCATAAAATATATATGTTTTATAGATAGGAACAATGAAGTTCAGAGGTATTAAATGAATTGCCACAAAACCAGTTGTTAGTAAATCTAGGTTTAGTTTGTATTTTTGAAGACATGAATGTCAGATCTTCATGTCTTGAATTTAAATGTATTCTAATAATATTTTTAATTAATTCTTTATTATTCAGATTATTACATTTGTTTCTCTTTTTTCTCCTCCATAGCTCCCCTCCACCTGGTTCCCACCCCTCCCTCTACCCTTACCTCCCTCCCGTTGACCTCATCCATAGGTGTATGATTTTTGTCCAGTCTCTCCCTGTACACCCCTCACCCCTTTCCCCCTGAGAATTATCAGTCCACTCCCTTTCTGTGCTCCTGATTCTATTATATTCACTAGTTTATTCTGTTGATCAAATTTTTAATTCACTTAATTTTAGATTCACTTGTTGATACATATGTATTTGTTGTTCATAATTTTATTGTCTTTTACCTTGTTCTTCTTCCTCTTCTAAAGGAGTAGCTTTCAGCATTTCATATAATACTGATTGATGAACCCCTTTAGCTTTTTTTTATCTATGAAACTCTTTACCTGCCCTTCAATTCTGAATGATAGCTTTGTTGGGTAGAGTATTCTTGGTTGTAGGTTCTTGCTATTCATCACGTTGAATATTTCTTGCCACTCCCATCTGGCCTGCATCGTTTTTGTTGAGAAATCAGTTGACAGTCATATGGGTGCTCCCTTGTAGGTAATGAACTGTTTTTCTCTTGCTGCTTTTAATATTCTCTATTTTTCTTTTGCTCTTGGTATTTTAATTATGATGTGTCTTGGTGTGGTCCTCTTTGGATTCCTTTTATATGGGGTTCTGTGTGCTTCCTGGACTTATAAGTCTATATCTTTTACCAGATGTGGAAAGTTTTCAGTCATTGCTTCTTTAAATAGGTTTTCAGTATCTTGCTCTCTCTATTCTTCTGGCACCCCCACAATTCTGATGTTAGTACGCTTGAAGCTGTCCCAGAGGCACCTTACACTATCTTCACATTTTTGGATTCTTTTTTCTTCTTGCTTTTCCAGTTGAGTGTTTTCTGATTCTTGATATTTCAAATTTTTGACCTGATTCTTGCCTTCCTCTAGTCTGCTGTTAGGTCTCTGTATAATATTTTTTTATTTCAGTTACTGTATGTTTAATTTCTAGTTGGTCCTTTTCCATCTCCTCTTGGGTCTTGCTAACTTTGTCCATGTTTTCTAGGATATTCTTGAAAAACCTTAAAAGCGTGGTTTTGAACTCTATATCCAGTCACTTGTTTTCCTCCATTTCTTTCGTTTGTGATCTCTTCCTTTGTCTTGGCATTTTCAATATACCAGGAGAACTTCTGTGTTGGATTCAGCCTTATGATACATGACTTGCAAAACTGCAAAAGCCTCTCTGTTGAGCTTGGGATGGGTAAAGTCTCAGGGCTTAAAGGACCTCCTTGCCTTCTAGTCAGCCCTGCCCTCCACCACCCCCTGAGCCTCACATGACTGGGTAATCTCTGGAGCGGTCCCTGTGTGCATGCGTGCGCTCTCACAGTGCCTCTGGACTGCTGCCTTTCCTGCTCTCTGCGCTCTGGGACCATATGATTCTGGGTCCTCAGGGTTTCACCAGAAACTGGGGTTTAGTGGAGTTAGAAGTGGCCTACTTGTGAAAGCCAGCGGCACAATCAGCAGTCGGTCTTCTGCGCACAGTGCTGTGCGCACCCCCAGACTTCTGCCCTTTTGCGACTCCCCTAAATTTCTGTGTACTTCTCCCTTTTCACAGTCCAAACTCCCCCCATATGAGTTTCGGCTGGATCTGGGGTTTAGTGTCTTAGGATAAGGGGTTCAATGCCTTTGAGAGTCTCTGTCTCCCTCCCGCCAGAGAAAGCCAGCCAGGTTCTCTGGCACCCGCTCTCTCCACGAGGGCTTCTCTGTACCTCAGCTTTTTGCAGTTTCTCCGGGTCTCTGTGAGCCCCTCTCTTTCCTTCTAGTTGTAGAATTTCCACTTAGCCAGCTTTCCTGTGGTTCTGGATGATGTTCATTCTGTCTTTTAGTTGTAGTTTAGAAATTGTTGTGTGAGGCAGCAGTATAGGTGTTTACCTATGCCACCACCTTGGATTCTTTCCCTAATAAATTTTTTGAATAGTTTGTTTTGCTTAACTTAAATTAGGGGCAACTTATCCACATTGCCAATTTTTTATTTTAAGTTATGTTAAGGGTTTATTCGCTTTGGTCAATAACTAGTGCTTCAAATTGAGGCAGCAATGATCTACCACACAATTATACACACTACATATTTTTGCACCAGATTATGAAATATATTCTCCATTCATTCACTAATTCATTCATGCATTCATTCATTTATTAAGTCCACATTTATTTTGAGCACCAGTTTTGTATGATAAAAGATAAATACATTTCAGAAGCAAGGGCATTTTCAGAATTATAAATTTCCCTAAATTACAGAACTAAACTTTAGAGAAAAAAATACCACAGTATGTTCACAATCACATCTATTGTTATGTTGTGAATATTCTTCTTCTTGTCTATGTCACCAAGACCTTTGTGCCTTCTAGTTTCAAAAAGTGTTTATTGCAAGCAATATTTTACATCTTCATTTCACATTCCCTTCCAATTTGTTTGGCAAAATACACACATATATATTCACTGTTGGACACCATCCCATGGGATAGAGGACACACACGTGTAATGCTTCTTGCCCAACACCAGCACCAAAAAGACAAAAGGATGGCAAAAGAAGATGTAATGTTATTTAGAAAACAAAACTAATGAAATAAAGCAAAGACTAACTTTTTCAAACAAGCACCCTGAGAGTTTTTATAACTACAGAGAAAGTAAAAACATTAAATAGTTTAGCACTACTTAAAAAAAAATACCTCTTTTAAAACTTCTGTCCCTACAGAAAAAAATTAATGTGCCTGCATATTTCCAAAGAACTTCAGAAGGCAATTAGTCAAGTCAATCATAGGCTGTATCAACTTTATTGATTGCGTGATGTATCTTTATAACAAGTTATTCTTTAGGGTTCCCATAAACTCAGAATGTGTACAAAAATAATCAAGTCTAAGGCACAATTTATTTTAATAATAGAGGAGCTGCCATTTATTTATTTATTTATTTTTAATTAATTTTTTATGCATATCTCCCCATTGTCCCCCCTCCCAGGCATACCCCATCCCCTCAGTGGCTATGGTCATTGGTTATGCTTATATGCATGTATACAAGTCCTTTGATTGAGCTCTTATCTACCTCACCTAACTTTAATCTTCCTGCTGTAATTTCACAGTCTGTTTGAAGCTTTACTGTCTCTGTATCTATCCTTTTGTTCATCAGTTTATAATGTTCTTTATTATCCCCCAATGAGTGCGATCATGTGATGCTTCTCCTTCATTGACTGGCTTATTTCACTAAGCATAAGGCTCTCCAGTTCCAACCAGGTTGCTGCAAATGGTAAGAATTCCTTCTTTTTAATGGCAGCATAGAATTCCATTGTGTAGATGTACCACAGTTTTCTGATCCACTCATCTGCTGACGGGCACCTGTCATTTATTGAATATCTGATATAACAAGCTTTCTGTTAGGCCCATTCGTATATTATCTTCTACCTTTACAATAAAACCATAAGATTTATATTTTATTTTTATTTGGCAATTATGAAGACTGGTACTCAGGGAATCAAGTGATTTCCTCTAAGCCACAGTTCTGTAGCTGAGACCTGGAACCACGTTCATGTCAGCTCACGCTTACTTTACTGGGCAACTCTGCCCTAAGTATATACAACTTTGAATATATTTTTCTTGGCAGGAAGTTATGATAACATTTATACACTGTTTCTCAGCCCTCTAAACTTCACCATGACCTTCAGCATTTATTGTCGTTCATAGTCCATAAGCCATTCTCTCAGTCTGGGAACAAATGAGGGCCTGGAAATGTGAGCATGCTTCAAGAAGCTAGGTATTCCTTATCTCCTCACTTACCTTGGATTTCAGTTACTTTATTACTATGTTTGTTTTACTATTTCCAATTTTGATAACCTTGAATGAGGTGACCAAAGCGAATTAAGGGTTTGAAGATTTTTGCTTTCTTTACAATCATGCTGTATTCTCAATCACTGATTTTTCTCCCACCATAATTGGATAAAGTACTATGAACAGCATTGACTATTGAGCTAAAGAACTAGGACAAATGACAGTCTGACTCATCAGCCATGTTATCTCTTTGAGAATACATTAGATATGATCTGCTCATTTTAGGGCACTAGATTTTTTTTTTTCAAAACTTTTAGCAGAAGATGAGATTCTAAACATTGCCAATACTTCATAGACCACATAGGTTCTAGCTTTAAAATAATTCTAATTTAATTTATGTTCTAAGGTCCCATCTACTAGTATGTTAAAGTAGTTGAGTCTGGTAACATAACAATCATTGGACACTTCAGCATTTATTTAGAGGAAATTTTTAATATTTTTATTCTTTTGTCTCAAAATGAAAATTTCAATACCACCTCAATAATTTGGCTTTATTACGTTTCAGACATGAAAGCAGAACAGGAGAAAGAAAGAAAAAATAATTCTTAGAAATACAAGGGTGTTTCCGTGACTAGAAGCTGAACAGGGGTGCACCAGGTGTGTGTGTGTGTGTATGTGTGTGTGCGCAGGCATGCATACACACATATGTATGTGTGTGCACACAGGTGCACATAAAGGCAAAGGAGTGATTGCTGAAGCCACAAGACTCAAAAAATCATAATTTAAACAGATAACTTGGGTGAGAGCAAATAAATAATGTTAGAGGACCTGAAATATTCATTTCTACTCTTTTGGAGAAACCTGTATAATATTGCTAAAGAAGTTGATTGTTGAGCATCATATAACAAGGGCATGAAAACATCAGAAAGTTTTATAAATAATGTCATATAATTTCCTTTTGATCCTATTTTTATATACAAAGATGAACAGGACATAAAACATGCATTTAACAGCTTTGTTGAGGTATGATTGATACATAATAAACTGCAATATTCATATTTAAAGTGTTCAGTCTTTTAGGTGTTTCTCTCCTTCCATGTCCAGCACAGAAAGAGAGCGAGTTCAGTTCCTGAGGAGAGGAGCTAGGGATTGAGAAATAAAAGAAAGAGACAAGACACAAAATTGAAGAAAAAAGCTGGGGCCAGGTGGGACCACTGTACTCTCTGATGGAGGGACAGGGACCCAGAGTCCATACAGCAAGTTTATTTTATACCCCCAAATACCAGGAAGTTTCACCAAAAGTTAGGATCAAAGGAGATTATTTGCATTCTTAAGTAGGCTCAAGCATTCCTAGTGCTTGATTGGATTTACATATCAAAGACCTACTATCTGATACCTGGGCAAAGGTAAGAAGTCAGTACTGATAATGCATCTGCTTTCTTCTCAAGATGTGTAACCAAGACAAGGCTCTGCCTGTTGCCTTGGGTTCAGCTGACCATAATTAAAGAAATGCCCATGTGCCTTCCCAGGCGCTGTCTATACAATCTGGTAAATATTGTCATATGTTCACACCTAAAAACTCATCATTACAATCAAGACGATAGTAATAAATCAGCAAATCCAACATCTCCAGAAATTTCCTACTGCCCTTTGTAATAGCTTATTTTTGTCACTTCCTAGGCACATCACCCTACATCTATAACTTATCCTTTCTCCCTCTCCCACACAGAAACTGCTATTCTTTATTTTCTTACTGTAGGTCACTTGATATTTTCATATTTCCTAGAATTTTATATTAATGTAATCTTACAGACTATTCTTTCTTTTCTTGCTTTTCTTTTACTTACATTATTTTGAGATCCATGTGTTGCTATGTGTATCAATAAGTCATTCTTTTTTAAAAAATATATTTTTATTGATTTCAGAGAGGAAGGGAGAGGGAGAGAGAGAAAGAAACATCAATTATGAGAGAGAATCATTGGTCGACTACCTCCTGCAGGTCCCCTACTGGGGATCAAGTTCACAACCTGGGCATGTGCCCTTGACTAGAATCAAACCTTGGACCCTTCAGTCCACAGGCTGATTCTTTATCCACTGAGCCAAATGAGCTAGGGCAATAATTCATTCTTTTTATTGCCTATACCACAATTATCTATTGTTTTACCTGTTGATGGACATTTGAGCTGCTTTAAGTTTTTAGCTATTGCAAATAGGAGTAAAGCTGTTATAAACATTTGTGTAGAAGACTTAGTGTGGACATATCCTTTCATTTTTTAATTAATTGATTTTTTAAAATATATTTTATTGATTTTTTACAGAGAGGAAGGGAGAAGGATAGAAAGTCAGAAACATCAATGAGAGAGAGACATCGATCAGCCGCATCCTGCACGCCCCACACTGGAGATGTGCCCGCAACCAAGGTACATGCCCCCAACCGGAATCGAACCTGGGACCTTTCAGTCCGCAGGCTGACGCTCTATCCACTGAGCCAAACCGGTCTTGGCTTAATTAATTGATTTTTGAAAGCATATAAACTATTAATATACCAATCAGGATTTACTTTGACTCAAAAATAGTTTATGAAAGTTTTTTTTTACTTCAAGAATAATTTATTTCCAGCAAAGTTATATAAGACCCTTGTAACAAAATGGCAAAAGTAATTATTTGAATAATTTCTCCTTAATAAACTGTCAAATCATCAGTAGTAAAATTATATAGTTTCCTTGTCAACAAATGTAATGTTCTTATTTAAAAACTAGAGGTGTGTTGAATGAAGAGATTCATGCAATAAGCCTTCTTTTCCTTGGCTTCCAGGACTGGTTTTCCTCAGGCACCCAGAACCCAGGCCTTTCCTCTAGCCAGAATCTGCCATCTTCATCTTTGCTGCAGACTCTGGTGTCTGCAGTCTTGTCTTTGCTATAGCACTCTGGTCCTATAGATCCTTTGCCTACCCGACCTCCCTCTCATAGCAGGCATCCTGCCCCGCCTGGACACTCTGAGCCTGGACCAGCTGGGCAGTTGCCATCTTTGGCCTTCTAATTTGCATACTCACTCTGATTGGCTATGGGTGTAGCGAAGGTACAGTCAATTTACATGTTTTTCTATTATTAGGTAAGATACATTATGTTAATGGTAGGAATTATTAAATTTTCATTGACCTTTTCCCTTTATACTTTTTATTTCCTTTTTTTTAAATCTGAATATGTATACACTGTAAAATAAGGTAAACTTCTTTGAAATTATTTATTTATTTATTTTTGTATAAAATCATAAAAGACCCTCAATAGAAAAATCAGTCTTCAGAAAGAAGAACAAAACTGGAGGCATTAATCTTCTGGATTTTAATTTATATTGGAACATTAATCAAAACATTATGGTATTGGCATAAAAAACAGACATATAGACCAATAGAGAACCTAAACATAAATGCCTAAGTGGTTAAGGGTGATCAGGCAGGCAGGCAGAGGCAGTTAGGGGTGACCAGGTAGGTAGATGAGCAGTTAGGGGTGATCACACAGGCAGGCAGAACGGTTAGGGGCTATCTGGCAGACAGGTGAGTGGTTAGGAGAGATCAAGTGGACAAACAAATGGTTAGGGGCGATTTGGCAGTCAGGCAGATGAGCGATTAGGAGCCAGAGTCCCAGATTGGAGAGGGGTGTCCAACTGCTTGTTTAGGCTTGATCTCCCAGGGAGAGAGCCTAAGCCATCAGTCGGACATCATCCGAGGGGTCCCAGGTTATGAGAGGGTGCAGGCCAGGCTAAGGAACATCCCTCCCCCAGTGCACGAATTTTGTATACCAGGCCTCTAGTACTATATAAAATGTGAAACTTTAAAACTCCCAGAAGAAAACAAAGAAAAAGCTCCTGACAATCTTGAAAATAATTTTAGGCAGCAGTAGCAAAAATAGTCAAGTGGGTCTACATCAAACAAAAACCTTCACAGCAAAGGAAACCATCAGCAAAATGAAAGCTGACCTACCAAATGGGGAAAAATATTTACAAATTATATACCTGATAAAAAGTTAATATGCAAAATATATAAGGAACTAATACAAACAGTAGCAAAAACAAAACAAACACACACTCACACACACACACACACACAAACAAATAACTGATTTTGAAATGCACAAAAGTCAGAATAAATATTTTTAAAAGAAAATCTACAAATGATGAGCAGGTACATGGAAAGGTGCTCAACATTATAAATCATTAGTTAAAAGTGCAATGAAAATTACAGTGAGTTATCACCTCACACCTGTTAGGCTGGTTATCATAAAAAAGATAAAGGAGTCTGACTGGTGTGGTTCAGTGGTTGAGCTTCAACCCAGGAAACAAGATGTCATGGTTAGATTCTTGGTCTGGGCACATGCCCTGATTGTGGGCTCTGTCCTCAGTAGGGAACATGCAGGATGTAGCCAATTGATGATGTTTCTCTTTCATCAATGTTTCTATCTCTTTGTCCTTCTCCCTTCCCCCCTCTCTCTAAAAATCAATAAAAAGATAATTTTAAAAATCAAGTGATAACAGATGTTGGCAATGTTGTGGATAAGGGGGAATCTTTATGTATTGTTAGTGGGAATATAAATTTGTATAGCCATTAGGTGAAACAGTATGGAGTTTCCTTAGAAAATTAAAAATAGAATTATCATATCATCCAGCAATTTCAATTCTATATATTTATCCATAGAAATTAAAACCAGTATCTCAGAGTGATAGTTGCCTTCCCATATTCACTGAGGCATTATTCAAAATTGCCAAGATACAGAATAAACCTAAGTCAGACAGATAAAGACAAATACTGTATGGTCTCACTTATAGGTGGAATCTGAAAAAGCCAAACACATGGAATCAGTGGTTACCAGGAGTGGGGGTCAAATGGTTCAAATTTTTCAATTATAAGGTGAATCAGTTCTGGGGACTTAATCAACAGCATGATGATTATAGTTAATTTTTTATTGTATACTTAAAATTTTCTAGGAGAGTAGACGTTAAGTGTTCTCACTAGACACACATACGCACACACACACACACATGGTGACTGAGGTGTTAGATGTGTTAATTAACTTGACTGTGGTAATCATTTTACATTGTATGCATATATCAAACCATTACATTGTATACCTCAAATATATGCAATGTTTTGACAATTATAACTTGATAAAGTTGGAGAAAAAGAAAATTATTTTTCCTCATTTGCCTCTCAGTCTATTCTATATTTAATAAATATATTAAAATTTATATTATTTATATTATTATGTAGTATCAGTATTTTAAATCTATTTTCATCATGTGTCTGAAAATTAAATCATGTGCCATGCAAATTAAAATGAATAATTAATGTAAGTTTTTATACAGTTTAAGTTGAGAAAGTTCCCTTTAAGTTAGATTTACTTTTTTTAGAATAATAGATTAGTTCAGAATCAGCATTTCACTTGGCTGTATATGTGAGTACATTCACAAACATCATTTAAAAGTGGATTTGGGCATATGTCTTTCCACAAAAAACACTGTAATTTAATATGAATGAACGAGGCAGCTGAAAAGTTTATCACAAAAGTATAATGTATTTGATCTTCCAAAGGAATGGAAAGAATTTTGGAAAATATTTAGTGATTTTTCTATCACAAACCTTTTAAGGTTTATTTCCCATTTTTTATTTTCCTTTGATGGTGACAATAATTTACAAGATATTGTCTATTTCCTACCCAAATTAATATATCATAGAAACCTCTTTTGTGCCTGCCTTTTCTTAAGTGTTTGGGTGATGTGAGACCAAAGATATCTTCGTAGTATTTGCTGAGAAAAGCAAGAGGGAATGGTAAGAATCATGTTGCTCACATCCTGTATATATTAGTGGTGATACACCTTTAAAGGAAACTCTACATAGATTGTTAATAATATTTTGTACTTATTGTCTTGTGAAAAACTTTACATTATGCCATACTATGCTACAATCTTCCTGAAAATATCATAAGGTAGATAAGAATATTACATTCTTACTAGGGGCCTAGTGCACGGGTGGGGTCTGGCTTGCCTCCCCCAACTGAGGCTTGATCAGGGCTGGGTCAGCTGTGGGGAGGGCCACAGGCAATTGACTGGAGGCTCCTTCCTTGATTGGGGTGTGGGGGGCTGATTAGGGATGGAGCCAGCTTTGGGAAGGGACTATGGGTAGTGGGCCAGCCAGCCCTGCCCCCAAATGAGGTGGGGAGATGATCGGAGGTCAGTAGACAAAAGAGGGGCCGTGTGAGCTTTACTGGCCAGCTTCACCCCCGATTGGTGTGTGGGATCATGATCAGGGGTGGAGCTGGCTGGGGGGAGGGGCCATGGGCCGAACAGGGTGGTGGTGGTGGGGGCTGATTTGGTGTGGAGCCGAGTGTGGAGTCGGCTGTGGAGAGGGGCTGTAGGCAGTAGGACAGCTGGACCCATCCCCAAATTGGGTTGGGGGGCCCAGCAGCTTGGGAAAGGGGCCATGAGTGGTTGGTTGGCCAGCCCTGCCCCTGATCAGATTTGGGAGGCCCATTAGGAGCAGGTCTGGCTGGGGTGGAGGGGCTACAGGAAATTGGCCATCCAGCCTTGCCCCCTATTGGTGTGTTGGGGATGATCAGGGGTGGCCCCAGGAGGTTGGCCGGCCCCATCCCCAGATTCAGCTGGTTCACTGGCCACAGTGAATGTCATAGTGACTGGTTATTATAGTCGTTACAGTGTTCCGCTCACTGGCTTTTGATATATACATAACATAACTAGAGGCTTGGTGCAGATTCATGCACTGGTGGGGTTCCTTGACCTGGCCTGTGCCCTCTCACAATCTGGGACCACTCAGGGGTTGTTGGACTATCAGTTTGGGATCAGGCTCAAACCAGCAGTCCAACATCGCCTGAGGGCCATGGCAATCCACAAAGCAACAGGTGGCAAGGAGGAGCCCCCAACACTCCACTCATCCTGCCCTGCTGTGCCTGCCACTGCGGCCCCTTGGTAAGCGCTCTGAGTGGTGCTCCTATGGTGGGAGTGCACTGACCATCAAGGGGCAGCTACTGTGTTGAGTGTCTGCCCCCTGGTGGTCATTGCACATCATAGCAACTGGTTGTTTGGTTGTTTTGCCTTTTGGTCAGTTTGGCTTTTATATATATAAACTGGAGGCTCAGTGCACAAAATTTGTGCATGGGAGTGGGGGAGTGGGATGTGTCCCTCAGCCTGGCCTGTGCCTCCTTGCAATCTGGGACCCCTCGGGTAGGATCCCTAGACATGGCTGGCGATTAGGGCCTATTGAGGCTTTCCTTCCCCTGGCTGCCCGCACCTGGCCTCACTCCTGCTGCTGCCACTGCTTTCAATCTGTGCGATGCTGTCCTTCTATCCCCCATCACCAGTTGCCTCTCTCTGCCGGCAACAGGCATGGGGTGCGATTGCTTGGCTGACTTGTGGGGCAGTCGATCAGGGGCCTTCTGATTGATTGCCCAGCAGAGGAAGGCCCTGCCTACCTGTTGCAGCCCTGCTGGTTGGGTAGCCTGGGCCTCCCACTTGGAGGTAATTGATTGCAGGTCTCTGAGATTGATCGCCACCCACAGGGAGGCCCTGCCCACTCAGCCTGGGCTTTGTGATCATTCACAATCATGGTGCAGAGAGAGGCTCTGCCCACCTGACAGGGTTCTGCAATTGATCGCCATGCAACGGGAGGCCCTGCCCACTCGGCCGGGGCTCCGTGATCCATTGCCAGGCAGAGGGTGGCCTGGTCCTCCCTTTGTGGGGAGATCACAGGGGATGGTTAGGCCCCCCAACCAATCGCATCACAAGTGGCTTAGCTGGCTTGGCGCCAGTGAGTGTCATAGTGTAGTTGTCTGGATGGTTGTTCTGCTCTTTTATTGTTCAGTCAATTTGCATATTACACTTTTATAATTATAGATGTTTGAGGCTAGAGAAGTTAAATAGTTAAACAGCTTGCTCTCAGTCACATGACTTAAGTTTCCCCTCCTGGTTTCTATGAAAACACACTCTCCTGGTTTTCCTCTTTACTGCCGCCTTTTCCTTTGCTGGATCCTTTTATTTATATCATGAAAATGTTAGTGACCTCTATACCTTTTATTCTGTTTCTTTACCTTAGGTGACCATAGTAAGAATGGAACCTGGCTTAACAATCTGTTAGGAAAATTACTAGAGAAGACATGGACAATAATCCTCTTTTCTATGTATTTCGGCATCAAGCTGGGCCCTGATTCCATGTTTTCTCCCAGTGTAGGTTTTAAAATTCTGGAGATTGAATTTAGGGGATGGGGAGAGACAAAGTTAACTTATATTTTTGATGTTGTGCAAAGCACCTTGAAGTGGTCTGAAATTTTCCTTTCTTGTACTCAAATTGATACCATTCTTTCATTTCTGCTTAAAATTATTATAAGCAGTGAATAAATTTAATATATTTGAACCAAATTAATCTTGAATATTCATGACCTAAACACCTTCTCCCTTTAACCCACAGTCTCGGAACAATCTCTTCTTGTAGATTAGTAAGATAAAATACTGCAAAATTAATGCAAAATTATATCAGTTTTTAGAGAAATGGAAATAAATATGAAGTTAAAGATCTACAAGGTAAAGCTTAAAGTTTAATCAACAATGTATATATCCATAGATTACCAATGTTATGATATTTGGAGATTTTTGTTCTCTGGTGATAGTTACTTATCAGCTGCAGTCTTATTTAAAGAGATCTTCCATCATTTATGGCAATATAAATCTTATTTAATATTCAAGATTAAGAATTCTCAGAAATGTAGTTTTAATTATATTTAAATATGAAATAAGATCAGCCCCTACAGCATCATATTTGTAAAAACAAAACAAAACAAAACAAAACAAAACCCAAAAGTTAGATAGAGTTAAAATTGTTGAAGGAACTGTACAATTTTATTACATTGAGTCTGTGTACTAAAATGACCATTAATAGCCTTTTAACTTCAGAAAGATTTATATTATATGCAGTTAATCATTTAATGGCAAGTCAAAGACCTTACCATTTCTTTGAATTCATTAAATTCTAGTTCTATTTTTAAAAATATAGTGTTTTGACCTAATACTTTTAACATTATTGATATAATCTCATATAAATACCTCAATTTCATCAAACATGAAATAATTATTTCAAATTGTTCAGTATTTGAGGTTTACAATTCACATACTATTTATTGTATTTTTAGAATTATATAAGAAATATATAACTACTGTTAAAAATGTTGAAAATATAAAAATTATGTTAAGGAGAAAACAATAAAGCATTATCCCATTACTCAGAGATAATCTAGTTACCTTTATTATATGTTTTTTTTTTTCAGTTTTCTGTGCTTTTTATATGCTATTAGAGGCCTGGCGCATGGATTCATGCACTGATGGACTGGCCTGCAGGGACTGGCCCAGTGCACAGATTCATCCAGAGTGTGTCCTGCCCTTCTCGCCCAGTCCCAATCGGCCAGACCCCAGCAGCAAGCTAACTTACTGGTCGGAGCATCTGCCCCCTGGCGGTCAGTGCACATCATAATGACTGGTTGAATGGTCCAATGAATGGTCAGACAAAACATATTAGGCTTTTATTATATAAGATTATAAAATAAAGATCTTTCTCCATACCTAAGTTTGCATCTTGGTTTATTTCTTCACATGGAATAATTAACTTTGCTTCTTCCCTCAAATTCACATTTCAGCTTACTCTGATCCAGCTTTCTACATCCCAGTGAAAGTGATGTGCAAAATAGGCAATTTCTGTCTTTATCTTTCTCAAATAATTAAAGTGCATCGTCTAATATGGCAGCTACTGGCCACATTTGGCTAATAGAATTAAATTAAAAAGAAATTCAGTTCCTCTGTCATGGTATGCACCTTCCAAGTTCTTAAAAGTCACTGGTAGCTAATAGTGACTATGTTGAACAGCAAAGATCTAGAACATTTTCATCACTGCAGAAACTTCATTTAGACAGTGCTGTCTCAGCAGCTTTTGTCAAAGGTGTCTACTCCTTTCTTTTCAGGAAAGTTTCCCCTCCTGGCTTCTGTGAAAACACACTCTCCTGGTTTTCCTCTTTACTGTTGCCTTTTCCTTTGCTGGATCCTCTTATTATATCATGAAAATGTTAGTGATCTCTATTTTATTCTGTCCCCTTATCTTAGGTGACCATATTAAGTACCATGGATTTAAGTACCATCTCTAAGGTAGCTACTCCCAAAATTATATTTCCAATTCTTAGCTCTAACCTTGAACTCCAAACTTGTATATACAATTGTCTACCTCCAAATCTTTGTCTCCAATTTAATATATCCAACACTATCTTTTTCCCAACACTCCAAACTGTTCTTTTCCTAAGTGTCCCCTAGCTTGGGAAATGGTGTTACAATCCGCCTAGTTACTCAGTCTAAAAATAAAAAGTTATTTTTATTAAGATATTTTTCTCCAATGACAGAATCCATCTCTCCCTCTTATTTAAAAAAGTAGAAATATTTAAAGCATGATGAAAAGTTTAAAATTAATAGAAGAGAAAAGTACAAACTAATCAGGGGATAATACCAAAAAAACTAGTGTTGTAATGTCAATAATAAAACAAAAGTAAAATAGTAAACTTGGCCAAAATCAATATTTTATGTTCATAAAAGAGCCATTCAAGATAGAAAATATGTTTTAGATTACATAAAGGAAGCACAGGTGAATGTGTAAGGGAAAAGTGTACACAAATTCACATAAGAGGATGGAGTTTTTTCTTAAGTGTATAACAATTTTGTGAATTTAATTAATTCATTTAACCATAATATTCTAAAATATATAGTATTGTACCAGAAAATACATGTTGTGTTCAAATATTAAATATCAACTAAAAAGGATATACTATTTTTAAAAACATTCTATGTTGTAAAAAATTATAAAAATCCCTCAGCATAACTTTGGAAAATGTATTGGACCTCTGTAATCTATAAATTTTATTTTTGTAAATAAAGACAAAATTCTTAATAAATAAAATAAGCCATTATTTGGTGGGAGGAGAATTTGAGAAATAGGTTATAAAGTCATCTCTAAGTGCTAATTTAGCTAAGATAATTTTGAAAGTAATAATGAAGACATCTTGCACTGCAAGATTGAAAATATTTTTGTGAAATAAATCAATATGCAAATGATAAAAAATAAATTCATGCTATTTATCTATACAATCTGTGTCTATGAACTTGCAATTGGTTGACATCTCATTCCAAATTGTAATAGCAAAGGTTGCAAAAACTTTATAAGACAAAGAGAACTGTCTTCAATTTTTAAGAAAATTATGTATAAAAATAATTATAACCAAAACTCAAAGGCTAGTGAAACCTGGATAACATTGCAACATATGAAAGAATAAAGATAGATAATCTTACTATGTTGAGTTCCAAGAAATAAATGAGACAGCTGCATATACTCCATTAGAAACAATGTTTGAAATACAGGAACACGGAATTTACAAAAGAAGAAATATAAAAGGCAAACCTGTTGTAGGTGGTGGTGGAAAGGGCACCAGGTGTCAGACCCATGGGTTTAGACCACACTTGGGTTCAGCAACCTCCATACTTGAGTTCTGGCTAGGAAAGAATTCAGAGTCAAGACTTAAACTATAAGAGAATATTTATTTGATAAATCACAAAGGTAGAAGAAGTAATTCCTAGAAGAAATGGACTTAGAAAACAAGTTATAGAGGTAAAGGAAGGAGGTTCAGAGCTTGGGAGTGAGGAAGGTAATGGGTGATGGGGAGGAGGAAGGGAAAGGCTCAGGCATGCTCCAGGGAGAGACAACATGCTGGGTCCTCTATCATAAGAGTTTTAAGGGTGGATATTTTAGGGGAGGTTCCAGGGGCAAGATCTCAATAGAATATTCAGCAGTTTTCCAGGTGTGTCCTGTCAGAGTCTAGGACTCTACCGATTGATTGACTGGTGCTAGGGCAGGGGATTATTATTTAATGTAGATGGTCCTAAGGTCAGTTTTGGGGTCACTGATTTGGTTTTTCTGCTTTTCTAGGCCTGGAACTGAAATACAACTGAGGCCTAAATGTTATTTCTAGGGAAGAAAGGTCAGGGGTGTCCAAACTGCATGGCTATCAATATGCTAGTGTAGGAAAGGTCACTGGGGTGGGGCGCGGCGAAGTTCCACCCTATAATTATTCTTTGCTAGGTATTCAGGGTTTTCTGCCCTGGTGGCCTGTACCTGAATAGAGGAACCTGCCATTATCCCTCCTAGAGCATGCCTGGGCTTTTCCCTTTTCCACCCTTATCCCCTTAGGTGCATTACCATTACCTTCTTCACTCCCAAGATTCAAGGGCCCTTCCTTTATTTCTATAACTTGTTTCCTAAGCCCATTTCTTCTATGAATTACTTCTTCTACCTCTGTGGTATTCCAAAACAATGTTTTCTTTATATATATTATTGATTTCAGAGAGAAAGGGAGAGAGGTAGAAACATCAATGATGAGAGAGACTCATTGATTTACTGTATCCTGTATGCCTCCTACTGGGGATCAAGCCCCCATTCCCAGCATATCAAACTGTGACCTCCTGGTTCATGGTTGGCACTCAAGCACTGAGCAACACCAGCAGGGCAAATAATTGTACTCTTATAGTTTGAGTCTTGGCTCTGAATTCTTTCCTATTCAGGACTCAAGTACTAAGGTTGCTGAAGCCAATCAGGTCTGACCCCTACCTGTCTAACACCTGGTGCTGTTCCTGCCACCTACAACAAACCTGTGAAAATAAGTTCCATATATTAGCAATCAAATAAAAATTTAAAAAACCCTGTGATAATATTGCTTCTTTATTTTAATTATTCAAATCTCCTTATGACTCATTATTCAGTACTGGCAAGGTATTGCAATTTTCACACTTTGTTGGTGAAATTATAACTTACTAAAACCTTTAGCTAAAGCAATTAGATAATATGTATGAAAAACCTTCAAAATATTTGTCAAATATGAAAACTTTGATTCAGACATTCCACTTCTATGAAATTAAAGAAATTAGAAATAAGCATACATTTAAGGGGAAACAGATTTACCACTCCAGCATATGCTTTTTGGAGATATTGATTGGAACTCAACATTTCTCAAAATATCTAGCTAGAAATTTATTGGGTAGTATTGACATTATAGATTAATTTAGGAAAACTTGTCACCTTTGTAGTAACATACCATCCTCTTCTATCTAAGTGTATAAAAACTCTATCAATTTCTACATTTTTGTTTAAGTTAAAAGTTTAAAATTTTTCTCAATAGAAAGCTTGTGGATTCTCTGTTAATTTCTAGAAACTTTACACTACACAGTTTTTATTCCTACAGAGAATGTATCTTATTTACATTTTATTTTCTAGTAGGTTACTGTTATTACAGCAAAATGCTTTGTGTGTGTGTGTGTGTGTGTGTGTGTGTGTGTGTGTGTGTGTGTCTGTGTTTGTTAATCCTCACCTGAAGATATTTTTTAGGGAGAGTGGAATAGAAAGAGAAAGACAGAAAGAAACATTGATGTGAGAGAAACACATGGATTGGCTTCCTCCTGCACGAGCCCTGACCAGGGCCCAGGCTACAACCAAGATATGTGTATTTGATCCTTTGGTCTGCAGGATGCCTCTCTATCCATTGAGCCAAACCTTCTAGGGCACAATGAAATGTTTTTATTTTTATACACTTGCTTTGCCACACCCTATACTCATAATTTATTGATTTTAGTGGTTTTTCTATTCAGGTAATTATATCACCTACAAATAATGAGTTTTTCTTTTTCTTTATAATCATCATACTACTTTTTTTCTTTTTAAAATAATATTCACCAGACTCTTCATTAATATCTTAAACAGCAGAATTTTAGTTCTGAGTTGTTATGGGTGCAATATTTGTTTTTCTGTTCTTTAGTCTTTGTCTTTTTAAGGAAACAAAATATTTAATTTTCTATATACCTTAGGTACCCCTCCTTGATTTCTATTCTTGAGTTCTTCCTCTAGAAATTTTTCAAAGTAGGTGTGTTTAAGCCAGTTATTTTTTTAAGAAAGAAAAGACTCCAGTGGAAGAGTCTTTTATCTCTTCCTTACCGTCTGAGAGAAATTAGGTAGGAAGACTTCCATTTAACAATCACTCCCTATTTACTCCCAACCTTCAATTAGAGCCCCAGACAACCATTAATCCACCTTCTGGATTTGCCTATTCTCAATATTTTATATAAATGGAATCACACATTATATGGCCTTTTGTGTCTGGCTTTCATTTAACACAGTGTTTTCAATGTTTATCCCTATAGTAGCATGAATCAATACCTTTTTTTCTTTTTAGGACAGAATAACATTCCATTGTGTGGATATAAAATATTTATCAGTTGGTGCACATTTGGTTTGCTTCCATTTTTTTTTTTGGCTATTATGAATAACTAGACGCCCGGTGTATGAAATTTGTGCATGTGGGGTGAGTGTCCCTCAGCCCAGCCTGCACCGTCTCCAATCTGGTTCCCCTCAGGGGATGGCCACAAGGATTGGGCCTAAATCAGCAATTGGAAATCCCTCTCACGATCTGGGTCTACTGGTTTCTAACCGCTTGCCTGCCTGTCTGCCTGATTGCTTCTAACTGCTTCTGCCTGCCAGCCTGATCACCCCCTAACTGATCTTCTGCCAGCCTGATTAACACCTAACTGCTCCCCTGCTGGCCCAATTGCCCCCAACTGCTCTTCCCTGCCTGGCTGGTCACCTCTAACTGCCCTCCCCTGCCAGGCTGGTCACCCCCAACTCCTCTCCCCTGTCAGCCTGATCTTGCCCCTAATGGCCTTCCCCTGCCAGCCTGATCTCCCGCTCAGCTGCCCTTCACTGCCAATCTGATCACTTCTAACTGCCTCTGCCTGCCTGGTCACCCTAACTTCCCTCCCCTGCCAACCTGATCTTGCCCCCAACTGCCCTGCTCTGCTAGCCAATTTGGTTCTGATTGGGCAGTTTCTATACCAGTCAGCATCAAAAGCTCCTCTTCCTAGGCAGCCATTTGCTCCTCACAGTTGAGGAACTGCCAAACTGTTTTTCACAGTGACTTCACCAATTTGCATACCTATCAGCAATGTAATAGGGTCCTAATCTATTCATACCCTTCACCCACATTTACTTTTCTTTTTCTTTTTAAATTCTAGTTATCCTAATGTGCATAAAGTGACATCTCACTGTAGTTTTTACTTGCATTTCTCTGATTACTAATGATGTTAAGCAACTTTTCATGTGTTTTTTGACCATTATAATATTCAGGTCCCACCCTTTATAAAGGAAAGTTGCATGGTAGCATGTACTCTACATCTCACTCATTACTGTATGTATTTTCTTCCCTAAGCACAGTGTCTGGTACATTAATGCTCAAAAAATATTGATCGAATTAAAGCAAATGCATGTTCCCATGAGCACATTCAAGCATGCAGTCTTTTTCTCCATGCCCAGATTCAAAGAAGACTGGCAGACTGCACTGAGTCTTCATCTTTCAGACAGCTGAGTCATGAAGTAGGAACAAGAATCTGAATCACATTGGTTGCATAGTCCATGCATGCATGAATCTCTTAGATTGTATGATTATGATAATGATCATTATTATGAAGTACTTGATGTACATCAGGGACTTTGTATGCATTATCCTATCTAATAAAAGAGAAATATGCAAATTGACGGTACCTCCACTACACTTACCAGCCACACCCACCAGCCATACAAACCAGCCAATCAGAGTGAGTATGCAAATTAACCCAATCAAGATAGCTACAGCCACAGAGACATCAGGAGGGAGGCTTGGGTTGACCCTGGTGATGGAGAAAGCCAAGCTTTCTGCACACCCTGGCCGGCACTTAAGGCAACAAAGTTTCAATGGCTGTGTGAGCAGAAGGCTTAGCTCTGCTCCAGGCTACAAGGTTTCAATTGTAGAAGCTAAATAAATCCCAGATAGCAGGGCCTCCACTTGGGTCACTGGGGGTTGTGGCTGGCTTGCAAACTACCACAGGTCCCATTGTCCAGGCCATCCCACACCCCAAGGGAGCACCCACACTGATCCAGGACACTCTTTAGGGCAAACCAGCTGGCCCCAACCCATGCATCAGGCCTCTATCTTATCTAATAAAAGAATAACATGCAGATTGACCATCACTTCAACACACAAGATGACTGCCCCCATATGATCACAAGATTTTGCCCTCTTGTGGACATAAGATGGCCACAACAAGATGGCCAGCAGGGGAGAGTAGTTGGCAGTGACCAAGCTTGCAGGGGAGGGCAGTTAGGGGTGACCAGGCCAGCAGAAGAGGGAATTTGGGGGTGACCAGGCCTGCAGGGCAGGGCAATTGGGGGTGACAAGGCCCACAATGTAGGGCAGTTAGGGGCAAACAGGCTGGCAGGGGAATGGTTAGGGGGTGATCAGGCTGGCAGGCAGAAGAGGTTAGGGGCAATCAGGTGAGCAGTTGAGCAGGCAGGTGAGCAGTTGAGAGTCAGCAGTCCTGGATTGTGAGAGGGATGACTGACTGCCCTAAATGGGTCCCAGATTGGAGAGGGAGCAGGCTGCGCTGAAGGACACCCCCTTCCCGCCATGCACAAATTTTGTGCACTGGGCCTCTAGTCTTATATAAAAGTTACAACAGTCCTATAATGTATGAACTATTATTATAATTTCTTTTTACAAATAATGAATGAAGAATCAGATGTTTAATAACTTGCTAAATGGAATGTATATGAGGTAGGGAAGTTGTTAATTCAGAAAGTCTGATTCCAGAGGCTGGTGTAGAAGAAGCAAAATTTATTATTTAATGGAAGCAGGATTTTTTTTTCTTGCATGTTTGTTATTAGCTATTGTGAACAAAATAGTAGCAGATATTTTCTGATTTCTCTGATTTAGGATTCTCTGACTTCTGATCTTAAATACCAATTTTCTCTTTCCCATCCTGTGACAAGAAATAAATAAAGAGCATCACCATACTAAGCTCTCCAAAGGACAGATGCTGATAAAAGAGATTTTGAAGAATTGGAAATTTAAAATGACAAATGTTTCAGAGGCAGTGAAAAAGGATGTGGACATTGGAATTAGTCATCTTTTCGAGAGCTGATTCCAATGCTCATGACCTTATACACAAAACACCACATGAAATTAGAAAATAAAAACCTATCAGAACTAATCAACAAGTTCAGCAAGGTTTTAGGATACATAATCAATATATACAAACAAATTGTATTATATTGTATATATTTATATTGTATTCCAATGTAATTCCTGTATAATAAACAATCTGAAAAAAATCAATGTAAATTTATCAGAAGTATGAAACAAGAGTAAATTTAACTAAGGAAGTCAAATACTTATACAATAAAAACTACAAAACACCATTGAAATTAATTAAATATCTATGTAGGAGGAGAAAATGGCGGCGGAGTAGACGGACGCGTCTGGAGCTTTGTCGCTGGGCAGAGGGAGAGGGAGCGGCTGAGAGTTGCATTGGGAGTGTTTGTTGGCAAGCTAGGAGTCAGTTGTCCCCCAGGGGAAGGCGGAGAACTGCTGGAAGGGGCTCTCCCGGCCAGGCAGCCCCACTGCCACGGGGTTTTTGTCTGCCGGAGCCACCAGCGCGAACGCGGAGCCCGAGCCATCTTGCAGTGGGAGGTGGATGTCTGCGGCACTCTGAAGCCTTCGGCTGGGCACCCATCGAGCAGCCAGGGACCCGGAGACCCAGAACTCCGCTCTCCAATCGGCGCAGACACGCGGCGGAATCAGAGATCCACAGAGCGAACGGAAAGGTCAGATTGCGCCTGACTTAAGGGGGAGGTGGATGTCTGCCGAGGTCTGAAAGCTGCGGCTGACGGAGGCACCCACAGAGCAGCCAGGACCCAGAGCGCGGCTTCCCAGGCGGCACAGACGCGCAGGCGGAGGATTCAGAGATCCACACTGCGTTTGTGCGCAGAAGGGTCAGACTTAGCCTGGGCCAGGGTGCGGTCTCCTACCCCCGCAGGGCACAGACGCGCACTGTGGGAGCCGGGCTGCGGGAAAGCTGCCTCTGGAGAGGCCCACGGAGGTGGTCAGGACGTGATCCCTGAGTGTGAAGGCAGACCCTCTGAGCTGTTGACGGAGGAGAGCTCCGGAAAACGACTTTTTTTTCTTTCCTTTTTTTTTTTCTTTTTCTCTGGGGCAGAGGGACAACCTGGGAGTTATTGCAGTGTCCAGGCTGCAAAACCCCCACAAACTGGTTTTGGGAACCACAGAGTAGCAGGATCTGAGCACAGCCAAGAGAGGTCCTGTGCTTTGTCTCAGAGATCAATTCCGAAACACTGCCACCCAATGGATGACACACAAATTGACTCTCGCATAACCACAAGAGAATAAAGACATTAAAACACCAAGAGGGGAACACAGGGAACTGCAATACCTCCCCTACTCTGTGTGTCAAGCAGAATAATAGTGGAAGTGAAGGACCATTCTATTTTTCTTCTTCTT
>JAAGEH010000031.1:0-59391 GCA_011751065.1 Lasiurus cinereus | reverse complement strand
GCCAGGCTCACCAAGAAGCAAAGAGAGAAGACCCAAATAAACAAAATCAGAAATGAAAGAGGAGAAATAACAACAGACCCTGTGGAAATACAAAGGATTGTTAAAAAATACTATGAACAACTCTATTCAAACAAATTGGACAACCTGCAAGAAATGGACATTTTCCTAGAAAAATATAACCTCCCAAAACTCAATGAGGAGGAAGCCAAACATCTCAATAGTCCAATAACTATGGAAGAAATTGAAGCAGTAATCAAAAAGCTTCCAGCAAATAAAAGCCCGGGTCCAGATGGCTACACAGGAGAGTTTTACCAAACATTCAAGGAAGAATTAAAACCTATCCTCCTCAGACTATTCAAAAACATTCAAGAAGAAGGAATACTACCAAATACCTTCTATGAAGCCAGCATCACCCTAATACCAAAACCAGATAAAGACAACACAATGAAAGAGAATTATAGGCCAATATCTCTCATGAACATAGATGCCAAAATCCTCAACAAAATTCTAGCAAACCGGATCCAGCAGTACATCAGAAAGATCATACACCATGACCAAGCAGGATTCATCCCAGGAATGCAGGGATGGTTCAATATCCGCAAATCAATAAATGTGATACATCACATAAACAAATTGAGAGATAAAAATCACATAGTCATATCAATTGATGCAGAAAAAGCATTTGACAAAATCCAACATCCTTTCTTGATAAAAACTCTCAGCAAAGTGGGAATAGAAGGATCATACCTCAACATCATAAAAGCCATATATGATAAACCCACAGCTAACATCATACTCAATGGGCAAAAACTAAAACCATTTCCCCTAAGAACAGGAACAAGACAGGGATGCCCACTCTCACCTCTCCTGTTCGACATAGTACTGGAAGTATTAGCCATTGCAATTAGACAACAAGAAGAAATAAAAGGCATCCAAATTGGAAAAGAAGAAGTAAAGCTGTCCTTATTTGCAGATGACATGATATTGTACATAAAAAACCCAAAGGACTCCATTCCAAAACTAATTGACTTAATTAATGAATTTGGCAATGTAGCAGGATACAAAATTAATGCTAAGAAGTCTGTGGCATTTCTATATACTAACAATGAAATTATAGAAAGAGAAACTAAAAAAGCAATCCCATTTACCATCGCACCAAAAAAATTAAGATACCTAGGAATAAACCTAACTAAAGAGGTAAAAGACCTTTATGCAGAAAACTACAGGACACTGAAAAAAGAGATAGAGGAAGATGTTAACAGATGGAAGAGCATACCATGCTCATGGATTGGGAGAATCAACATCATTAAAATGTCCATACTACCCAAAGCAATCTACAGATTCAACGCACTACCCATTAAAATACCAACGACATATTTCACAGACCTACAAAGAATTCTTCATAGATTCATCTGGAACAAAAAAAGACCACGGATAGCTACAGCAATTTTGAGAAAAAAGAATAAAGTAGGTGGGATCTCAATACCAGACTTCAAGCTATACTACAAAGCAACTGTTCTCAAAACAGCCTGGTACTGGCACAAGAACAGACATATAGATCAATGGAATAGAATAGAGAACCCAGATATCCACCCAAACCACTATGCTCAATTAATATTTGACAAAGGAGGCATGAACATTCAATGGAACCAAGATAGCCTCTTTAATAAATGGTGTTGGGAAAATTGGACAGATACATGCAAAAAATTGAAACTGGACCACCATCTTACACCAAATACAAAAATAAACTCAAAATGGATACAGGACTTAAACATTAGAAGGGAAACCATAAAAATACTAGAGGAATCCACAGGCAGCACAATCTCAGACATATGCCGAAAGAACTTCTTCACTGATACTGCTCCAAAGGCAATGGAAGCTAAAGAAAAAATAAACAAATGGGACTACATCAAAATAAAAAGCTTTTGCACAGCAAAAGAAACCATCAACAAAACAACAAGAAAGATCAATGCATGGGAGAACATATTTGCAAATGCTATCACTGATAAAGGTTTAATCTCCAAAATCTACAACCAACTTATACAACTTAATAAAAGGAAGATGAAGGATCCAATAAAAAAATGGGCAATGGACCTAAATAGAACCTTTTCAAAAGACGACAGAAGGAAAGCCAAGAGACACATGAAAACATGTTCAAAGTCATTAATCATCCGAGAGATGCAAATCAAAACGACAATGCGATACCATCTTACACCTGTCAGAATGGCAATCATCAACAAATCAACAAACGACAAGTGTTGGCGAGGATGCGGAGAAAAAGGAACCCTTGTGCACTGTTGGTGGGAATGCAGACTGGTGCAGCCACTGTGGAGAACAGTATGGAGTTTCCTCAAAAAACTAAAAATGGATCTCCCATTTGACCCTGTAATCCCACTCTTAGGAATTTATCCTAAGAAATTACAAACACCAATCAGAAAGGATTTATGCACCCCTATGTTCATAGCCGCACAATTTACAATAGCCACAATTTGGAAACAGCCTAGGTGCCCGTCAGCAGATGAGTGGATCAGAAAACTGTGGTACATCTACACAATGGAATTCTATGCTGCCATTAAAAAGAAGGAATTCTTACCATTTGCAGCAACCTGGTTGGAACTGGAGAGCCTTATGCTTAGTGAAATAAGCCAGTCAATGAAGGAGAAGCATCACATGATCGCACTCATTGGAGGATAATAAAGAACATTACAAACTGATGAACAAAAGGATAGATACAGAGACAGTAAAGCTTCAAACAGACTGTGAAATTACAGCAGGATGATTAAAGTTAGGTGAGGTAGATAAGAGATCAATCAAAGGACTTGTATCTATGCATATAATCATAACCAATGAACATAGACACTGGGGGGTTGGGGTATGCCTGGGAGGGAGGGGGGCAATGGGAAGATATGTATAAAAAATTAATAAAAAAAAATATCTATGTAAATGTAAAGAGAGCTATGTTCATGGATTGGAAAACTATTAGTGATAAAATGGCAATACGCTCAAAATGTATCTACCCATTCACAGCAAATCCTATTGAAATCTCAGATGCCTTTTGTTATAATCCTAAAGTTGATATGAAAAGATAAGGGGCCAAAACTATTCAAAACATATTTAAAAAAAAACAACCAAGTAGTAGTGTTAATATAGAAGAGTGGTACTCATCTCTTCCAGTTGCTAGTGAGGAACGAATTCTTACCATATTCCAAGAAAAGGAAATTTCTGAGACTCTCACAGGAGAACAAGTGATTTTTATTTGCATAGAATTAAATCCTTGGGTTTCCAAAGTTCCATTCCCCTTAGTCCAGTCATAGAAGAAGTGTAGCTGGGCCTTTAGCAGAGTTAAAATCAGTGCCAGTGTCCAGAGATTTATTTCCATAAAAGAGCTGAGTCCAGTCCAGCATCAGGCTAACTTAGCCTGTTCCCTGCTGCAATCCATTAGTCCATTGCATGTGGAGTCTGCATGGCCATGCAAAGTATCCAAGAGCAAAAGAATCCCACAAGCCAAGTCAAGCACAACAAGAGCAAATTCTTTTGTTTAGGAGATTATGTATTCCAAAATTTTTGTGCACTGCAGTGGCTGTACCCATTCTGGCCAAGGATTTCTGTTCCCAAGTGTGACTGACAGACAAGTACCTTCCCTATGTCATTCCAACTTTACTGGTAATGCATCTATATTCTCTTTGTTGTACCACTTTCCTCAGTGTTTTAAAGGAAATAGGTTGGTTTCCTGAGGGCTGAAAAACTTCAGCTTCCTGTTGAAGCTGTCCAAGTAACATGCCTATAATGCCTGCCCACCCTGCCCATAATGTCTAAGAGCCTTCTTCCTTTGCACCTTATATATATATATATATATATATATATATATATATATATATATATATACACGCACATGCCTAAGTGACCATTTGATTGTTTGACCAGCTGACTGGCCCATAGCTATGACACACTGACCAACAGGGGGCAGATGCTGAATGCACAGGTAAGGAAACATGGAACAGACTGATGAATCTCAGAGAGAAGGGGGTAGGGGAGAGGACGGTAAGAGATTAACCAAAGATCTTATATGCATACTATAGACTCAGTGCATGGATTCATGCGCCAATGGGGTCCCTCCACCTGGCCTTCAGGAATTGGGCAGAAATTGGCATTCTGACATCCTCTAAAGGGTCCTGGATTGTGAGAGGGTGCAGGCCTCTAAGTATTATTAACTACCTAATTACAATGGTATCAGGAGGATTCATACATTTCAAATATCAAAATTTAAGCTTCAATAATCAAGATTGTTTAGTACAACATAAAGATTATATATATATATATATATATATATATACATATATAATTAAAATATAAAAAGAAACATACACATTTATGGTTAATTGATTTTACAAGAATATGTCAAGTCAATTCAATGGAGAGAGTCTTTTCAACAAATTATGTTGGGAAAAGAGGATATCCACATGGAAAAATGACAAATTTGAAAGCTTACCACACAATATATAACATTTTACTCAAATGTCATTAAATATCTAAAAGAATTAAAACTATCAAACTCTTAAAAGAAAACTTAGGTGTAAATCTTCATGATCTTGGATTTGGCAATACTTGTTTTAGATATGATTTTAGAAGTACAAACAACAAAATAAAAAATAGGTAAATTTGGATTCATAAAAATTAAAATATGTGCTCCTCAAAAGACACTAATTAAACAAGACTTAAAAAGGTGATAAAATATCTGATAAGAATTTAGTATCAGAATATATAAAGAACTCTTATAAAATAATAATAACAAGACAAATATAATTTTAAAATGGGTTTAGGATCTAAATAGACATTTCTCCAGAGCAGATACACAAATATCCGAAAAGCACATGAAAAGATGCTTAATATCAGTTACCAGGGAAGTGAAAATAAAAAAAATATATATATAAGATACATGTCCTAGCTGGTTTTGCTCAGTGTATAGAGCAGAGGCCTGTGGCCTGAAGGATCCCAGGTTTAATTCCAGTCAAGGGCACATGCCCGGGTTGTGGCTCAATCCTCAGTGTGCGGTGTGCAAGAGGAAGCTGATCAAGGATTCTTTTTCATGATTGATGTTCCTATTTGTCTCTTCCTCTCCCTTTCTCTCCTAAAACAATAAAAAATATATTTTAAAGTATGAGATACACAAAGTTGAAGTGAAGAGCTTTGCAGAAAAAAAGACTAAAGGAGTTTAGTGCCACCAAACCAGCACAGTAGGAAACACTAGGTCTGTTGTAAGAAAAAGAAAATAGAAAGAAAGAGCAGAAATAGGCATAAAGAATAAGAATGGCAGTAGAGAAGTGCCTATCAATAATAACATCAAATGTAAAATTCTTAAGTGCTCCAATCAAAAGACATAGGGTAGCTGAATGGATAACATGACCTCATATATATCCCATATATATGCTATCTACAAGAAGCCCACCTCAGAATAAAGAACTCACAAAGAACAAAAGTGAAGAGATGGAAATTTTTCCAGGCAAATGGAAATTTAAAAAAAGCTGGGGTAGCAATACTCATATCTGATGAAATAGACTTCTAAGTGAAGGCCATAACAAGAGATAATGAAGGCCAATTCATAATACTAAAAGGATTAATACAACAAGAGGATATAATGACCGAAAGCCTTTGGTCATTACAGACCCTGGTTTTATATATATATATATATATATATATATATATATATATATATATATTATTAATTTTTTACAGAGAGGAAGGGAGAAAGATAGAAAGTCAGAAACATCCATGAGAGAGAGACATCAATCAGCCGCCTCCTGCACGCCCCACAGTGGAGATGTGCCCGCAAGCAAGGTACATGCCCCGGACCGGAATAGAACCTGGGACCTTTCAGTCCGCAGGCCGACGCTCTATCCACTGAGCCAAACCGGTCTTGGCCTGGGTTTTTATATGTTAGGATAGCTTTTTAAAGTATTGTGTGCTTCTGTTGTTCTGTTGTTCAAGTACAAGCATGTCAAACTGCAGCCAGCAGGCCACATGCTTCATTCATTTGGCCCACCAACCGCGAGTTTGACATGCATGTTAGAGAACATTTTGTGAAAATTCTGGTATCAAATATATATATATTTCCCCTTGAATATAAATGAATAAAACACACACACATAAAAGAGAATATAACTGTGGTAAACATAAATGCACCCAATACAAAAGCAAATATATATAAACATCTGAAGAATTTTAAGATAGAGAGATCAAAAGCAATACAATCATAGTAGAGGACTTTAACAACCCAGTGACATTACTGGATAGATCTTCCATACAAAAATCAATAAGTAAACAGTAATCTTAAATGATATACTAGATCAGATGGAATTAGTTGAGGTGTTCAGAATATTTCATGCCAAACCTACAGAACATACATTCTTCTCAAGGGCACATGGGGCATCTTCAAAGATAGACTATATCTTAGGACACAAATTAAATCTCCACAGTTCAAGAAGATTGGAATCATATCAAGCATCTTCTCAAATCACAATGGCATGAAATTGGAAACCAGCTACAATAAAAACATTCAAAAACATTCATACACATGGAGGCTAAATAGCATGCTATTAAAAAAAAGAGGAATGGAAAAAAATGGCAGTGGAATAGATATCCACAAATGCATGATATCATGTGGTGTTTCTCCTTCATTGACTGGCTTATTTCACTTAGCATAAGGCTCTCCAGTTCCATCCAGGTTGCTGCAAATGGTAAGAACTCGTTCTTTTTAATGGAAGCACAGAATTTCATTGTGTAGATGTACCATAGTTTTCTGATCCACTCATGTGCTGATGGGCACCTAGGCTGTTTCCAATTTATAGCTATTGTAAATTGTTCTGCTATGAACATAGGGGTACATAAATCCTTTCTGATTGGTGTTTCTAGTATGTTAGGATATATTCTTAAGAGTGGGATTACAGGGTCAAATGGGAGTTCCATTTTTAGTTTTTTGAGGAAACTCCATACTGTCCTCCACAGTGGCTGCACCAGTCTGCATTCCCACCAACAGTTCACAAGGGTTCCTTTTTCTCCGCATCCTCGCCAACACTTGTCCTTTGTTGATTTGTTGGTGATTGCCATTCTGACAGGTGTAAAATGGTATCGCATTGTCGTTTTGATTTGAATCTCTCGGATGATTAATGACTTTGAACATGTTTTCATGTGTCTCTTGGCCTTCCTTCTGTCATCTTTCGAAAAGGTTCTATATAGGTCCGTTGCCCATTTTTTTATTGGATCGTTCATCTTCCTTTCAATAAGTTGTATAAGTTGGCTGTAGATTTTGGAGATTAAACCTTTATCAGTGATAACATTTCCAAATATGTTCTCCCATACAGTGATCTTTCTTGTTTTGTTGATGGTTTCTTTTGGTGTACAAAAGCTTTTTATTTTGATGTAGTCCCATTTGTTTATTTTTTCTTTAGCTTCCATTGTCTTTGGAGCAGTATCAGTGAAGAAGTTCTTTCCGCATATATCTGAGATTGAGCTGCCTGTGGATTCCTCTAGTATTTTTATGGTTTCCCTTCTAATGTTTAAGTCCTGTATCCATTTTGAGTTTATTTTTGTATTTGGTGTAAGTTGGTGGTCCAGTTTCAATTTTTTTGCATGTATCTGTCCAATTTTCCCAACACCATTTATTGAAGAGGCTATTTGGCTCCATTGAATGTTCATGCCTCCTTTGTCAAATATTAGTTGAGTATAGTGGTTTGGGTGGATATCTGTGTTCTCTATTCTATTCCATTGGTCTATATGTCTGTTCTTGTGCCAGTACCAGGCTGTTTTGAGAACAGTTGCTTTGTAGTATAGCTTGAAATCTGGTATTGATATCCCACCTAGTTTATTCTTCTTTCTCAGAATTGCTGTAGCTATTTGTGGTCTTTTTTTGTTCCAGATGAATCTATGAAGAATTCTTTCTAGGTCTGTGAAATATGTCATTAGTATTTTAATGGGTAGTGCATTGAATCTGTAGATTGCTTTGGGTAGTATGGACATTTTAATGATGTTGATTCTCCCAATCCATGAGCATGGTATGCTCTTCCATCTGTTAACATCTTCCTCTATCTCTTTTTCAGTGTCTTGTAGTTTTCTGCATATAGGTCTTTTACCTCTTTGTTAGGTTTATTCCTAGGTATCTTAATTTTTTTGGTGAGATGGTAAATGGGTTGCTTTTTTAGTTTCTCTTTCTGTAATTTCACTATTAGTGTATAGAAATGCCACAGACTTTTTAGCATTAATTTTTTATCCTGCTACATTGCCGAATTCATTAATTAAGTCAATTAGTTTTGGAATGGAGTCCTTTGGGTTTTTTATGTACAATATCATGTCATCTGCAAATAAGGACGGCTTTACTTCTTCTTTTCCAATTTTGATGCCTTTTATTTCTTCTTCTTGTCTAATTGCAATGGCTATTGCTTCCAGTACTATGTCGAACAGGACAGGCGAGAGTGGGCACCCCTGTCTTGTTACTGTTCTTAGGGGAAATAGTTTTAGTTTTTGCCCATTGAGTATGATGTTAGCTGTGGGTTTATCATATATGACTTTTATGATGTTGAGGTACGATCCTTCTATTCCCACTTTGCTGAGAGTTTTTTTTATCAAGAAAGGGTGTTGGGTTTTGTCAAATGCTTTTTCTGCATCAATTGATATGACTATGTGATTTTTATCTCTCAATTTATTTATGTGATATATCACATTTATTGACTTGCGGATATTGTACCATCCCTGCATTCTTGGGATGAATCCTGCTTCGTCATGGTGTATGATCTTTCTAATGTACTGCTGGATCCAATTTGCTGGAATTTTTTTGATGATTTTGGCATCTATGTTCATGAGAGATATTGGCCTATAATTCTCTTTCACTGTGTTGTCTTTATCGGGTTTTGGTATTAGGGTGATGGTGGCTTCATAGTAGGTGTTTGGAAGTCTTCCTTCTTCTTGAATAGTCGGAGGAGTGTAGGTTTTAATTGTTCCTTGAATGTTTGGTAAAACTCTCCTGTGTAGCCATCTGGTCCCGGGCTTTTATTTGCTGGAAGCTTTTTGATGACTGCTTCAATTTCTTCCATATTTTTTGGACTATTGAGATGTTTAGATTCCTCCTCGTTGAGTTTTGGAAGGTTATATTTTTCTAGGATAATGTCCATTTCTTGCAGGTTGTCCAATTTGTTGGAATAGAGTTGTTCATAGTATTTTTTAACAATCCTTTGTATTTCCAGAGGTTCTGTTGATATTTCTCTCTTTCATTTTTGATTTTGTTTATTTGGGTATTCTCTCTTTGCTTCTTGGTGAGCCTTGCTAGAGGTCCATCAATCTTGTTTATCCTTTCAAAGAACCAGTTCTTGGTTTTGTTGATCTTTTGAATTGTTTCTTTGGTCGCCAAGTTGTTTATCTCTGCTCTGATCTTCACTATTTCTTTCCTTCTGAGTACACTGGGCTTTTCTTGTTGCTCTCATTCCAGGTCTTTGAGTTGTAGGTTTAGGTAATTTATTACCATTGTTTCCTGTTTTTTGCAGTAGGCTTGTAGGGCTATGAACTTCCCTCTCAAGACTGCATTCACTGTGTCCCATAAATTTTGTATTGTTGTGTTGTCATTGTCATTTGTTGCCATGATGTTTTTTATTTCTTCCTTGATCTCTCTGGTTACCAAGTCGTTGTGTAATAGCATGCTGTTTAGTCTCCATGTGTTTGATTTCTTTCTATTGTTTTTATTATAGTTGATTTCCACTTTTATGCCACTGTGGTCTGAGAAAATGCTTGATATGATTTCTATCTTCTTGAATTTGAAGAGACTTTTCTTATGACCCAACATATGATCTATCTTTGAAAATGACCCATGTGCAATGGAGAAGAATGTATATTCTGTGGCTTTGGGATGAAATGTTCTGAAGATGTTTATTAAGTCCATCTGGTCTAGTGAGTCATTTAGGATTGATGTTTCTTTCCTGATTTTTTGTTTTGAGGATTTGTCCAATGGTGACAGTGGGGTATGAAAGTCTCCTACTATGACTGTATTGCTGTCAATCTCTCCCTTAATTTCCTCCAAGAGTTTTTTATGTATTTAGATGCTGCTATATTGGGTGCATATATGTTTACCAGAGTTATTTCTTCTTGTTGGATTGTTCCCTTTAGTATTATGAAGTGGCCTTCTTTATCACTTATTATGTCCTTAACTTTGACGTCTAATTTGACAGATATAAGTATTGCAACCCCAGCTTTTTTTTTTCATTTCCCTTTGCCTGAAAAACCATGTTCCATCCCTTCACCCTCAATCTATGTGCATCACTTTTCCTGAGGTGGGTTTCTTGCAGACAGCAGATATATGGCTCATGTTTTCTTATCCAATTGGTTACCCTATGTCTTTTGATTGGAGCATTTAATCCATTTACATTTAAAGTTATTATTGATAAGTAGTTATCTGCGGCCATTTTTAGTCCTTACCCCCGAGTTCATTCTTTGCTTCCTCTTTCTTTTTATTACAGCAGACCCTTTAACATTTCTTGCATTGCTGGTTTGGTGGTAATATATTCCCTTAGTCCTTTTTTGTCTGTGAATCTTTTGATTTCACCTTCAAATTTTATTGAAAGCCTTGCTGGGTACAGTATTCTTAGATTCAGACCCTTCCTTTGCATGACTTTGTATATTTCATTCCATTCACTTCTGGCCTGATGAGTTTTTGTTGAGAAGTCAGTACCTAGTCTTATGGGGGTTCCTTTGTAGGTAACTTTCTGCTTCTCTCCTGCTACTTCTAAGATTCTTACCTTTTTGTCGGTGTTTGCCAATTTAATTATAATGTGCCTTGGTGTCGGTTTATTGGGGTTAATTTTGCTTGAGACTCTGTGAGCTTCTTGGATTTGTGTTGGTTCTTTCTTTCCTATATTGGGGAAATTTTCTGTCATTATTCCTTCAAACATGTTCTCTAATCCTTGTTCAGTTTCCACTCTTTCTGGAACCCCAATTATGCCGATGTTGTTTTGTTTCATGTTATCCCAAACTTCTCTTAGGCTCTCCTCTTGCTTTTTAACTTTTTTTTCTTGAAGCTGCTGTACTTGGGTATTTTTTCCTACCGTATCTTCTAGCTCACTGATGAGGTCCTCTGCTTCTTCTAGTCTACTTTTGATGCTTTTTATTGTTTTCTTTATAGCAGTGATGTCATTTTTCATTTCTTCTTGTTTATTCTGCACCTCCTCTAGGTTCTTTTGCATTTCTTCTTGCTGCTTCTGCATCTCTTCTTGGGTCTTCTTCATTTCCTCTTGGCTCTTACTCAGATTGTCGATTTTGTCTTCCATTCTTTTCATCCACCTTATGATCATTTCTCTGAACTCTTTCTCTGGCAGTCTTATTTCTGCTTCTATTTTGTTTACTTCCTTTTCTGGTGAAATCTGCCTTTCTGTCTTATGTGGGCTGTTTCTTTTTCTGCCCATGGTCTTTCTTATCCAGGTGTCTGGTTATGTAGTTCTCTCTCCTACCTTGATTGAAAGGCACAAACTACAACACGACCCATCACACAAGGCACTGAATAGAAACGTATTCAAGATGTTAATAATCACAAATATGGTGACCACCAATGAAAGACAAATTAGGGGTAAATAGAGAAAGAAGAGGAAAATGAGGAAAAAAGAAAAGAAAGAAATGCCAAAATCAAATTGGGAAAGCGAGAGAAAAATAAATAAATAAATGACCAAAAAAATAAAATAAAATAAGAAAATAAAAAGGAGAAGAAGAAGAAGAAAAGAGGAAGAGAAAAAAGTCAGAGAGTAAAGATAGCGTATAAGAGAGAAAAGGGGAACAAAATATAGATGTCAGGAGACAACTCCAATAGAAAAGTCACTAATCCCAATAAAGGCCAGCAACCAGTACCTAGAGATTAATACAAACTGCAAATAGCAACTGGTATCGCGGGAGGTGAGGGAAAAGAGAGGTAAAAAACAAAGCAAGCAAAAAACAAAATAAAACAAGTAGAATAAACTAAAACAATCTCACAATAAATTTCAGAAAATCAGTATAATCACTTTTCAGGTAAATAGCAACAAAAGTACATAGAGAAAAAACAACTTTTTGCCTAGTGAAGACAAGAAGAGAGAGGTTTGGACTTGTAGTAGGTGATTTGAAATTAGATATATAAATGGGGTGAAATTTTCACCAGGTAAAGAGAAAGAAAAGAGAGACTCTAAAGTTGGAAAAGGGAAAGAGAAACAAGACAACAAAATGGGGAAAGTTAGGAGGAAAATGTTGGCATAAAGGTAGAGTTGAGTTGGAGTAAAATCATGCTAAAGGAAAGATGAAAATAGAATGTAGAACTCTAATCCTGAAGTTAAATAAAGAGAAAACAAAATGACACTTGTTTTTTTCCAAAAAGGTAAAGTACTAGTACTAATTAATAATATTAGTTTAAAAGAAAAATGTAATAATTAAAAAGTTAAAATCAATTGAGGCAGAAAGAAAAAAATAGTCTTTTAATTAAAATATGTAAAAATGAAAAATTAAAAAAATGAAAAATGAAAAAAAAGAACAAAGGAAAAATAAAAAAATACAAAAAAAAAATAGAATGGTCATTCACTTCCACTATTATTCTGTGTGGCACTCCTGTTTCCTGGTAGGGAATGTATTGCAGTTTCCTGTGTTTCCCTGTGGTGTTTTAATCTCTTTATTCTTTTTTGGTTATGCGAGAGTCAATTTGTGTGTCATCCACTGGGTGGCAATGTTTCGGGATTGATCTCTGAGAGAAAGCACAGGACCTCTCTAGGCTGTGCTCAGATCCTGCTACTCTGTGGTTCTCAAAGCCAGTTTGTGGGGATTTTGCGGCTGGGACACTGTAATAACCCCCAGGCTGTCCCTCTGTCCCAGAAAAAAAGCGAGTCGTTTTCCAGAGCTCCCCTCTGTCAACAGCTCAGAGTGTTTGCCTCCACACTTAGGGATCAAGCCCTGCCCACCTCCGAGGACCTCTCTAGATGCAGCTTTCCTGCAGCCTGGCTCCCACAGCTTGCGTGTCTCTGCCCCTGCGGGGGTAGGAGACCTTATCCTATCCCAGGCGAAATCCGACCTTACCTTGCACTGCGCCGTGTGGATCTGCGAATCCGTTGCCAGTGTGTCTGCGCTGCCTGGAGAGCCTTGCTCTGGGTCCCCAGCTGTTCGGTGGGTTCCTCCGCCAGCTGAAGCTTTCAGACCTCCGCAGACATCCACCTCCCTCTTATCTCAGGCGCAATCTGACCTTTCCATGTGCCCTGTGGATCTCTGATTCCCCTGCGTGTCTGTGCCGATTGGAGTGTGGAGTTCTGGGTCCCCGGATCCCCGGCTGCTCGATGGGTGCCCCAGCCACAGGCTTCAGACTGCCTCAGACATCCACCTCCCTCTGCAAGATGGCGGGGTCTCCGCATTTGTGCTGGTGGCTCTGGCAGACAAAATTCCCATGGCAGTGGGGCTGCCTGACCAGGAGAGCCCCGTCCAGCAGTCCCCCACCTTCTCCTGGAGGATAACGGACTCTTAACTTGCCAACAAACACTCCCAGTGCGACTCTCAGCCGCTCTCTCTCCCTCTGCCCAGTGACAAAGCTCCAGATGCATCTGTCTACTTCGCCTCCATTTTCTCCTATCTCCACAGTTTTTTTTTTGTTGTTGTTGTTAGGGGTATGAAGTAATATGATTTTTATCTGTAGGGAAATCCCTCTGCAGGTAGTGTATAGGATAGATTTAAAAGGATTATACTTATTAACATATTAAATTCGTATTAGTGAAAAATGAGTACCTGAATGAGGCCAATGGTCAATGTTACTACACTATTAAAGGAGGAAGGAGAGTCTGCAGGTCGAATATTGTAACAAGCCCCTCATATGCATAAGTTTTTACAAGCACAAAGACAAAGACTTTGGTACTGAAACTGAAGACCGCATTAATTAAGAATCTTCACAGCTTCTATTGAATTTATTTTCTTTTTAGGGATGAAGGAAAAATCTCCCATTGTTGAGCTATTCTTAAAATTATTGTCTAAAGTTTTACATATTTCTCTTTTTTCCCCTATTGACCCGACCTCCAACCATTCCCACCTCCGGGAGCCCCCACAATCCTAGTGTCTATGTCCATTGGTTATGCTAATATGCATGCATACAAGTCCTTTGGCTGCTCTCTAAACTACCCCCCTCCCACCTACCCTGCCATTTGTCTCTGGATCTATTTTTGTTTATCAAATTATGTTGATCATTTTATCTCACACATGAGTGAAATCATGTGATATTTATCTTTCTCTGACTGGCTTATTTCACTTAGCATAATGCTTTCCAGTTCCATCATGCTGTTGCAAATGGTAAAAGTTCCTTCTTTTTTACAGCGGCATGTTGTTCCACTGTGTAAATATACCATAGGTGGTTTTTTCTTTATTGATTAAGGTATTACATATGTGTCCATATCCTTCCATTTCCTTCCTCAACCCCCACTCATGCCCTCACCCCCCTGGTGTCTGTGTCCATAGTTTTTTAATCCACTCATATACTGATTGACACTGAGGTTGTTTCCAAATCTTAGCTATTGTAAATTGTGCTGCTATGAACATAGGGGTGCATATATCCTTTCTGATTGGTATTTATGGTTTCATGGGATATAGTCCTAGAAGTGGGATTACTGGGTCAAATGGGAGTTCAATTTTTTTGTTTTTTTGAGGAAACTCTGTACTGTTTTCCACAGTGGCTGCACCAGTCTGCATTCCCACCAGCAGTGAAGGAGGGTTCCTTTTTCTCCACATCCTCGCCAGCACTTGTCTATGTTGATTTGTTGATGATAGGTATTCTGACAGGTGTAAGATGATATCACATTTTTTATTTGATTCGCATCTCTCAGATAATTAGTTACATTGAGAATGTTTTCATATGTCTCTTGGCTTTCTGAATGTCCTCTTTCAAAAAGTGTCTATTTACTAGTGGGTCCTTTGCCCATTTTTTGATTGGGTTGTTTATCTTTCTTTTGTTAAGTTGTATGAGTTCTCTGTAAATTTTGGAAATTAAACCCTTACCATAAATAGAATTGACAAATATGTTCTCCCAAGCAGCAGGCTTTCTTGTTGTTTTGTTAATGGTTTCTTTTGCTGTGCAGAAGCTTTTTATTTTGCTGTAGTCCCATTTATTTATTTTCTTCTATGTCTCCATTGCTCTAGGAGTGTGTCAGTAAAGATATTGCTATGACATATGTCTGCTATTTTGCTGTCTATAGAGTCCTGTAGGGTTTTTATGGTTTCCTGTCTTATATTTAAGTTTTTAAGTATTTTAGTCATTTTGAGTTTGTTTTTGTGTATGGTGTAAGTTGGTGATCTAATTTCATTTTTTTTGCATGTATATGACCAAATTTCCCAGCACCATTTATTGAAGAGACTGTCTTTACTCCTTTGTATGTTCTTGCCTCCTTTGTCAAATATTAACAATGCATAATGGCTTGGGTTAATTTCTGGGTTCTCTGTTCTGTTCCATTGGTCTGTATGTCTGTTCTTAAGTGTTGAGAACCTTGGCTTTGTAATACAAATTGATATCTGGTTTTGAGGTCCCTCCAACTTTGTTCTTCTTTCTCAGGATTGCTGTGGCTATTCAGGGTCTTTTTTTATTCCAGATGAATTTTTGGAGAGTTTGTTCTAGATCTTTGAAGTATGCCATTCGTATTTAATTGGGAGTGCATTGAATCTGTAGATTGCTTTGAGTAGTATGGACATTTTAATGATGTTGATTCTACCAATCCATGAACATGGTATCTTCTTCCATTTGTTTATGTATTCCTCTGTTGTTGTTTTTTGTTTGTTTGTTTGTTTTCTGAATATCCTATAGTTTTCTGAGTATAGGTATTTTATCTCCTTAGTTAAGTTTATTCCTAGGTATCTTAATTGTTTGGTACAATGGGAATTTTTTTTTTTTAGTTTCACTTTCTGTGAGTTCATTATTGGTGTATACAAAAAGCCATCGATTTAATGGTGTTAATTTTGTATCCTGCTACATTGCCAAATTCATTTATTAGGTCTAATAGTTTTCTGATGGAGTCTTTGGGATTTTCTATATATAGTATCATGTCATCTGGGAATAAGGACTGTTTTACTTCTTCTTTTCCTATTTGGATTCCTTTTATTTCTTCTTCTTGTCTGATTACTATGTCTAGCACGTCCAGTACTATGTTGAACAGGAGTGGTGAGAGTGGGCATCCCTATCTTGTTCCTGTTATGAGGGGAAATGAGTTTAGTTTTTGCCCAATTGAGTATGATGTTGAGCCATTCTTTTATATCAAGTTGTACAGAATTGGATGAGACTTTAGAAATAATTTTTAAAATATAATTTTTAATATTTTCCTAATTCGATTTTGAATTATAAATATCAAGTATTCAGTTTTGGGGATTATGTATTATTTTATTATACTTTGTTAAAAAATAAAATTGCACATTTTTAGACTGTTTAATGGGTAAATTTAATGCATGGGATAAAAGTTTATTTTCCTTATATTTTTATAGTTATACCTCATAAAATGTTTGACAAATTGCTTTCTCTGCCATAAAACTGTTTAACTTTGACATCTATAGAATGATTATGCCTATGAGTTTGGCCTTATATATTACAAATTAGTGGAGGAAATCTTATTACTTTCTACTCAGCATTCAGCTTATAAGAAACAATAAGGGTGGTTGTCAGAGGCAGGGGTCCAAGAGAGTACAAAATAGGCAAAGAATTTCAAAGATACAGAGTTGCCATTATATATACATAAAAAAAGCCATGTGGCTGTAATATGTAGCATTGTGACTATAGTTAATAATACAAAACTGCATATTTGAAAATTGCTGAAAGTAGACCTTAAAACTGTTCATTGGATTAAAAATAATAGCCCTATGAAAACCTTGCTATTAGAGCCAATTGCATTTTATATCAAGAGTTTAATACAAAGCTTCTCCAAAAGTAGGGCCATAGGATTCTCCGGGAAGATGACAGCTGGCAGGATGGAGGTGAGGGAGAGGAAGTGAGTGAGGGGATAAAAGAAGAATGTATGGGTATGTGTGGTGGGTATGTCATTGAGTGAGGGACAGTTGAATTTCACGGGAGCAGTGGGGGCTGGCAGTCCAGGCTCTCTTGGACAAGGAGAGACTGCCATTATGGCTGGCACTTCCCGGAATGCGAAACACTGTCATGGATCCCACACCATCTTGGAGGGGAAAGCGGCCTTTCTTTGGGAACTCATCAACACTGCCAGCCACACAGGCCTTGGAGCTGCCCTGCAACCCAACAGCCAATCCAGCCAGAGTCCCGCAGACCCGCAGACCCTGAAAACCCGTGGATCCTGGGACCTCTACCTCCAAAGCAGTGAGTGCAACCTCCCCATCCCCAGAGACTGGTCCTAGCTTGCAGAACTCTTGGGTCACTGCATTTCCAAACACCACTGTTTCAGCTGTGGCCACACACTGGTTCCTGCTTGCAGAACTCCCTGATCACTGTGTTTGCATGTACCATGGTTTCTCAGTCTGCAGCATGCCTTCATGCCAGTTTGTGAAGCAACATAGTCCCTGTGTTTGTGTGTCCTGGTCGCCACATCTGTGGCACCCTAGTCCCTGTGTTTGAGTGTTCTGGTCGCCCCGTCTGTGGCGTGACCTCCTATCTGGTTTGTGGAGCTCCCTGGCCACCGCATTTATGGTGTGGCCTCTTGGCAGCCACCCAACTTGGTTTTTCAGCAGTGCCTTTCTGGCAGTCCACCCCCTAAACAGTGCCTGGGAGATATTGAGAGCCCCCACGGGTGTGATCTTTTAACTCTGGGCACCACAGTCACGCCTCTCCAGGGTGTAGGCCACCTGAAACTCGTCACCTGACAGAGGGGTCCTTGGTGCTACTGTGTATCTCCACTGGACCCACGTGATCTCAATTGAGGGTGCAGAACAGCAAAAATAGAGACACTCCTCTCCACGGCTACTGACTTCTAAACACCACAGTTGTGCTGCTCAAGCTCACAAATCTACATCAAGAGAACCAAAATAGCTCAAGTAGGGAACTACAATAGATTAATAAACACAGGAGAACTGAAAGAATACACCAGGAGCACCATCCCCCACCCCTCAAAAAAAACACATGGGTAGAAAAGCAATTGGATCTACAATTAAAACATTACAGGAAAACATGGGAAGACAGAAAAGCAATCCCCAAAGGAAAAAAAAAAACAAAAGAGGAATCACCAGAAAGGGAGTTAGATGAAATTGAAGCCAGCACCCTTTCAGAGAAAGAATTCAGAGTAATGGTTTTAAGTATGTTTAAATGGATGGAAGACAAATAGACACAACTCAATGACAATATCACACAACTCAATGAGAATTATGAGGAGCTGGATGAGAATGGCACCAACATGAAAAGAAACCAAGAGGAGATAAAGAATGGCATAGCTGCAATAAGGAACACAATGGAAGGCCTAAAGAGTAGACTAGAAGAGGTTGAGGACAGCATCAGCAAATTAGAAGATAAGGTAGAAAAAAACACACAAAAATGGCACAAATGGAAAAAAAGACTTAGAAAACAAGAAGATAGCCTAAGGGAGCTTTGGGACAACACAAAACGAAACAACATTTGTTTAATTGGGATACCAGAAGGAGTGGAAAAGAAGCAAAGAATAGAAAACCTATTTGAAGAAATAATGACAGAAAATTTCCCTGATCTTGGCAAGGAAAAAATATGAAAGTCCAAGAAGTACACAGAGTCCCAAACAAGCTGAACCCAAAAAAACTGACACCAAAACACATCATAATTAAATTGGCTAACACTAACAACAAAGTAAGAATCTTAAAGGCTGCCAGAGAGAGACAGAAAGTTACCTACAAGGGATCTCCTCTTAGAATATCAATTGATTTCCCAATAGAAACACACCAGGCCAAAAGGGAATGGAATCAAATATATAAAGTGATACAAAACAAGGTTCTGAACCCAAGAAGACTATACCCAGCAAAGCTATCATTCAGGAGCTTTACAGACAAGAAAGGGCTAAGAGAGTTTATCACTACCAAGCCAATAATGCAAGAAATGCTAAAGGGACTGCTGTAAAAAGAAGACAAATAAAAGCAAGGAAAAAAACACAAACACTAAGGAAAAATATGACAACAAACATGAACTTGTCAATAATATCATTAAACTTAAATGGGTTAAATGCACCAATCAAAAGACATAAAATAGCTGAAAGGTTAAGAAAATATGACCCATACATTTGCTGTCTACAAGAGACCCACCTCAGAGCAAAAAATTCACACAGACTGAGAGTGAAGGGATGGAAAAACATTTTTAAGGTAAATAGTAATGAGAAAAAATCTGGGGTGGTGATCCTTATGTCTGATAAAATAGACCTCAAAGTAAAGGCTATAACAAGAGATAAGGAAGGCCACTACATAATTCTAAAAGGAGCAATTCATCAAAAAGATATAACTCTGTTAAAAATATAAGTACCTAATGCAGGAACCCCTAAATACATAAAAAAAAACTCCTGGAAGATATCACGAGAGAGACTGACAACAATACAATCATAGTAGGGGATTTTATTACACATTTGACATCTCTGGACAAATGCTCCAGACAAAAAATCAAAAAATAAACAGCAATTCTAAATAACTCACCAGATCAGATGGACCTAATTTACATCCTCAGAGCATTTCACCCCGAAGCCAGTAAATATACATTCTTATCAAGTGCACACAGGACATTCTCAAAAATAAACCACATATTGGGTCACAAGCAAAGTCTCCCCAAATTCAAAAAGTTTGAAATCCTATTAAGCATTTTCTCAGACCACAATGGCATAAGATTAAAAATAAACTACAATAAAAACATTCCAAAAAATTCAAACACTTGGAAGTTGTATAGTATGTTACTAAACAATGATTGGGTTATAAATGAGATCAAAGAAAAAATTAAAAATATTTTGGAGACTAATGACAATAAAAACACAACAACGCAAATGCTATAGGACACAATGAAAAGAGTGGTGAGAGAGAAGTTTATAGCTCTACAAGACTACTTCAAAAAACAGGGAAAAATGGTAATGAATCACCTAACTCAACAACCCAAAGAATTAGAAAGAGAGCAACAAGAAAATCCCACTGTGAGCAGAAATAAGGAAATAATAAAGATCAGAGCAGAAATGAATGATATAGAGACCAAAAAAACAATACAAAAAAATAAAATAAAAAACAAAACAAAAACAAAGAGCTGGCTCTTCAAAAGAATAAATAATATTGATGAACTTCTAGCCAGGATCACCAAGAAGCAAAGAGAGAGTACCCAAATAAACAAAATCAGAAATCAGAGAGGAGAAATAACTACTGACCCCACAGAAATTCAAAGGATTCTTAAAAAATATTATTAACAACTCTATTCTAACAAATTACACAACCTAGAGGAAATGGACAGATTCCTAGAAAAACACAATCTTCCAAAACTTTCACGGGAAGATCCTAAAAATCTCAACACACTGATAATTATGGAAGAAATTGAAGCAGTCACCATAAAGCTTCCAGTAAACAAAAGCCCAGCGCCAGACAGATTCACAGGAGAATTTTACCAAACATTCATAGAAGAAACAAAATCCATCCTTCTCTGACTATTCCAGAAAATTCAAAAGGAAGAAACACTTCTAAACTCATTCTATGAAGCCAGAATCACCCTAATACAAAAACCAGATAAAAATAACACAATGAAAGAGAATTACATAAGAATATCCCTCATGAAGATAAATGCCAAAATCCTCAATAAAATTCTAGCAAATCAGATCCAGCAATACGTCAGAAAGATCATACACCATGACCAAGTAGGATTTATCCCAGGGATACAATGATGGTTCAATATCCGAAAATCAAAAAAAGTGACACCTCACATAAACAAATTGAGAGATAAAAATCACATAGCCATGTCAATTGATGCAGAAAAGGCATTTGACAAAATCCAGCACCCTTTCTTTATAAAAACTCTCAGCAAGGTGGGGTTAGAAGGATCATACCTCAACATAATAAAAGCCATATATGGCAAAACCACAGCCAACATCATACTTAATGGGCAAAAACTAAAACCATTTCCCCTAAAAACATGAAGAAGACAGGGATGCTCACTCTCATCACTCCTATTTAACATAGTGCTGGAAATATTAGCCATTGCTATCAGATAAGAAAAGAAATAAAAGGCGTACAAATAGAAAAAGAAGTAAAACTATCCCTATTTACAGATAACATGATATTGTACAGAGAAAAATCCTAAAGCCTCCATCAAAAATATTATTACATGTGATAAATTAATTCAGCAATGTAGCAGGATACAAAATTAATACCAAGAAATCCATAGCATTTCTATATACCCATAATAAACTTATATTTCTTCCTTGATCTCTCTGGTGATCAAGTAATTGTTTAATAGCATGCAGTTTAGTCTCCATGTGTTTGATTTCTTTATATGGTTTTCATTATAGTAGATTTCCAATTTCATGCCTCTGTGGTCTGAGAAAATGGTTGATATGATTTCTATCTTCTTGAATTTGAAGAGACTTTTCTTATGACCCAACGTATGATCTATCTTTGAAAATGACCCATGTGCACTGGAGAAGAATGTATATTTTGTGGCTTTGGGGTGAAATGTTCTGAAGATGTCAATTAATTTCATCTGATCTAGTAAGTCACTTAGGATTGATGTTTCTTTACTGATTTCTGTTTAGAGGATTTGTCCAATGGTGACAGTGGGGTATGAAAGTCTCCTACTATGACTGTATTGCTGTCAATCTCTCCCTTAATTTCCTCCAAGAGTTTTTTATGTATTTAGATGCTGCTATATTGGGTGCATATATGTTTACCAGAGTTATTTCTTCTTGTTGGATTGTTCCCTTTAGTATTATGAAGTGGCCTTCTTTATCACTTATTATGTCCTTAACTTTGACGTCTAATTTGTCAGATATAAGCATTGCAACACCAGCTTTTTTTTCATTTCCATTTGTTTGAAATAACATCTTCCATCCCTTCACTCTCAGTCTGTGTGCATCTCTTTTTCTGAGGTGTGTTTCTTGCAGACAGCAGATATATGGATCATGTTTTCTTATCCAATCCTTTACCCTATGTCTTTTGACTGGAGAATTTAATCCGTTATCAGTTAAAGTTATTATTGATAAGTACTTATCTGTTGCCATTTTTAGTCTTTACCCCAGAGTTCCTTCTTCGCTTCCTCTTTCTTTTTATTACGGCAGACCCTTTCACATTTCTTGCATTGCTGGTTTGGTGTTAATAAATTCCCTTAGTCCTTTTATGTCTGTGAGGTTTCTGATTTCACCTTCATTTTTGATTGAGAGTCTTGCAGGGTACAGTATTCTTGGTTTCAGACCCTTCCTTTGCATGACTTTGTATATTTCATTCCATTCCCTTCTGGCCTGATGAGTTTCTGTTGAGACATCAGTTGCTAGCCTTACGGGGGTTCCTTTGTAGGTAACTTCCTGTTTCTCTCTGGCTGCTTTTAAGATTCTTCCATTGTTGCTGGCATTTTCCAATTTAATTATAATGTGCCTTGGTGTCTGTTTTTTGGGGTTCATTTTGCTTGGGACTCTGTGAGATTCTTGGATTTGTATGGGTTTTTTCTTTTCTATATTGGGGAAGTTATCTGTCATTATTTCTTCAAACAAATTTTCTATTCCTTGCTCAGTTCCACTCTTTCTGGAACCCCAATTATGCGGACGTTGTTTTGTTTTATGTTATTCCCAAGTTCCCTTAGGGTCTCCTCTTGCTTTTTAATTTTTTTTCTAGAAGCTGCTGTACTTGGGTATTTTTCCTACTCTGTCTTCTAGCTCACTGATGAAGTCCTCTGCTTCTTCTAGTCTACTTTTGATGCTTTCTATTGAGTTCTTTAAAGCAGTGATGTAATTTTTCATTTCTTCTTGCATTTCTTCTTTGTTCTTCTTCATTTCCTCTTGGGTCTTCTTTATTTTCTCTTGGCTCTTACTCACATTGTCGATTTTGTCTTCCATTCTTCTCATCCACCTTATGTTCATTTCTCTGAACTCTTTCTCTGGAAGGCTTATTTCTGTTTTTATTTTATTTACTTCCTTTTCTGGTGATACCTGCCTTTCTGTCATATGCGGGCTGTTTCTTCATCTGCCCATGGTATTTCTTCTCCAGGTGTTTGGTTATGTAGTTCTCTCTCTATGTTGATTCAAAGGCACAAACTGCAACACGACCCGGTACAACACACAAGGCACTGAACAGAAATATATTCACTATGTTAATAACCACAAATAAGGTGACCACCAATGAAAGACAAATTAGGAGTAAATAGAGAAAGAAGAAAATGAATATGAGGAAAAAAGAAAAGAAAGAACTTCCAAAATCAAATTGGGAGAAGAGAGAAAAATAAATAAATAAATAAATAATAAAATAAAATAAAAAATAAAAAGGAGAAGAGGAAGAAGAAAAGAGAAAGAAAAACAGTCAGAGAGAAAAGAAAGAGGATAAAAGAGAAAAAGTTAAGAAAATATAGATTTGAGGAGAAAACTCCAATACAACAGCCACCAATCCCAACAAATGCTGGTAAAAGCACCTGGAGATTAATACAAACTACAAATAATAAGTAATATAAAGGGAGTTGAGAGAAAAGAGAGTAAAAAACAAACCAAAACAAAGCAAACAAAAAGCAAAAGAAAACAAGTAGAATAAGCTAAAACAATCTCACAAAAAATTACAAAAAATCGATATAATCACTGTTCAGGCAAACAGCAACAAAAGGGCATAGAGATAAACAACTTTTTGGATAGTGAAGACAAAAAGAGAGAGGTTTGTATGAACTTGGAGTAGGGGATTTGAAATTAGATTTGTAAGTGGGATGAAATTTTAACCAGGTAAAGAGAAAGAATCTGGAGATTATAAAGTTGGAAAAGGGAAAGAGAAACAAGACAACAAAATGGGAAAAGTTAGGAGGAGAATGTTGGCATAAAGGTAGAGTTGAGATAGAGTAAAATTATGCTAAAGGAAAGATGAAAATAGAATTTAGAACTCTAATCCCAAATTAAAATAAAGAGTAAACAAAATGATACTTGTTTTTTTTCCCAAAAAGGTAGTATAGTAGTAGTAATAATACTAGTTGAAAACAAAAATGTAATAATTAAAAAGGTAAAATGAATTTAAGACAAAGGAAAAATATTTTTTATTAAAATATGCAGAAATAAAAAATAAAAGTAAATAAATAAAATAAATAAAATGGGCAGTAGTGGAGGTCATTCATTTTCACTATTGTTCTGTTTGACACTCCTGTTTCCCAGTCAGGAGGGTGTTACAGTTCCTTGTGTTCTGTTGCTGAGATGTGTTTTTATCTCTTTATTCTTTTGTGGTTATGGGAGAGTCAATTTGTGCATCATCCACTGGACTAAGCAGAGGACCTCTCTAAACTGTGTTTAGATCCTGCTACTCTGTGGTTCTCAATACCCGTTTGTGGGGATTCGCAGCCGGGACACTGTATTAACTCCCAGGCTGTCCTTCTGCCTCAGATCAATGAGTTGTTTTCTAGAGCTCCCCCTCTGTTTACAGTTCTGACAGTCCCTTTCCACATTTAGGGATCACGCCCTGCCCCACATCTGTGGACCTCTCCAGAAGCAGCTTTCCTGTAGCCTGGTTCCCACAGTGTGCACATCTCCGTTCTGTGGGACAGGAGACCTCACCTTATCCTAGGCGAAATCTGACCTTTCCATTTGCCCTGTGGAGCTCATCTGAGTCTGTGTGTCTGTGGCCATTGGAGAGTGGTGTTCTGGGTCCCCCGGCTCTTTGGTGGGTTCTGCCCCTGTAGCTTTCAGACTGCCACAGACATCCACCTCCCTCTGCAAGATGGTGCGGTCTCCATGTTTGCACTAATGTCTCCGGCAGACAAAAATCCCGTGGCAGTGGGGCTGCCTGGTCAGGGGTGTCCCGTCCAGCAATCCCCCACCTTCTCCTGGAAGATAACTGACTATTAACTTGCCAACAAACACTCCCATTGTGACTCTCAGCTGCTCTCTCTCCCTCTGCCCAAGGACAAGGCTCCAGATGCATCTGTCTATTCTGCGGCCATTTTTTTCCCCACCAATAAAGAACTTACAGAAGAGAGTCTAAAATGGGAATCTCATTTACCATAGCACCAAAAAAATTTAAGATACCTAGGAATAAACTTAACTAAGGAGGTAAAAGACCTATATGCAGACAACTACATGACAGTAAAAAAAGAAAAAAAAAGAGATAGAGGAAGACATAAACAGATGGAAGAACATACCATGGATTGGGAGAATCAATATCATCAAAATATCCATTCTACCCAAATCTACTTACAAATTCAATGCAATCCCCATGAAAATACTAAAGGCAAACTCCACAGGCCTAGAATGAACTTTCCAAAAATTCATCTGGAATAAAAAAGATTCTGAATAGCTGCAGCAATCCTTAGAAGGAAGAACAAAGTAGTTTGGATCTCAATACCAAATTTCAAGCTGTATTACAAAGCTACTGTTCTAAAAACTGCCTGATATTGGTGCAAGAACAGACACATTGATCAATGGAATAGCATAGATAACCCAGAAATCTACCCAAACCACTATGCCCAATTAATATTTGACAAAGGAGGCACGAACATACAATGGAGTCAAGACAGTCTCTTCAATAAATGGTGCTGGGAAAATTGGACAGAAACATGCAAAAAAATGAAACTAGACCAACAACTTATATCATACACAAAAATAAACTCAAAATGGATAAAGGACTTAAGCATAAGATGAGAAACTGTAAAAATACTAGAGGAATCCACAGGCAGCAAAATCTGTGACATATACCGAAGGAACTTCTTCACCAACACAGCTCTTAGGGGAATGGGAACTAAAGAAAAAATAAACAAATGAGACTACTTCAAAATAAAAAAGCTTTTACACAGCAAAGGAAATCATCAACAAAACAACAAGAAAGCCCACTGCATGGGAGAACATATTTGTCAATGATATCAATGATAAGGGTTTAATCTCCAACATTTACAGAGAACTCATACAACTTCACAAAAAGAAGATAAACAACCCAATCAATATTTAGACAACTGATCTAAATAGGTACTTCTCAAAAAAGACAGAAGGAAGGCCAATAAAGATATGAAAACCTGCTCAAAGTCACTAATCATCAGAGAGATGCAAATCAAAACAACAATGAGGTACCATATCACACCTGTCAGAATGATAATCATCAACACATCAACAAATGACAAGTGTTGGCAAGGATGAGGAGAAAAAGGAACCTTCATGCACTGTTGGTGGGAATGCAGACTGGTGCAGCCACTGTGGAGAACAGTATGGAGTCTCCTCAAACACTTTAAATGGAACTCCTATTTGACCCAGTGATCCCACTTCTAGAAATATACCCCAAGAAACTAGAAACTCCAATCAGAAATGATATATGCACCCTTTTGTTCATAGCAGCACAATTCACCATAACGAAGACATGGAAACAGCTTAAGTGCCCATTAGCAGATGATTGGATTAAAGAAACTGTGGTACATCTACACAATGGAATACTACGCTGCAGTAAAAAAGTGGGAGCTCTTACCATTTGCAACAACATGGATGGAGATAGAAAGCATTATGCTTAGTGAAATAAGCCAGGCAGAGAAAAATAAATATCACATGATCTCACTCATTTGTGGAATATAATGAATGACATAGACTGATGATCCAGATCAGATCCAGAGAATGAGAAACGTCAATCAAAACATCAAACTTCGGGGAAGGTGGGTGTTGCTGGGAATAAGAGGGAGAGATCAACAGAGGGACTTTTGTATATTCATATGAGCATAATCATTGGACACAGATATTGGGGAAGATGGGGCATGAGAGGGAATCAATACAGTGGTCACCATAACCTTAAGGGAAATTGTTTCAAGAGACAAAGATTTTTAAATGAAACTCTGTAAAGTGAAAATAATTTTGGAAGGGAATAAAGAGAAGTTTCCTTGAAATGTTATAAGGATTGTAATTAAAAGACAATATATTTGGCCTCTTGAGCTAAGGTAAGTAATCTGTGTTTTTGCCTCCCTGGAAAAGTTTATATAAAGTTACAAAAAGAAATTGACAGCTCATTTGACATTGATTTGCCATGCCCTAGAGCAAAGAATATCCTTACATAATATCATTGTACAATATCATTTAATTTTTGATATTTCACAACAGCATATTGTACAACTACCCCAAACGAACTTACAAACTAATTCTTTGAATGTTTAGTAGCAATTTAAAAAGAGGACATGAAAGGATTTAATCCCTTTCAGAAGGAATTAAGGCACTGGGAAGGCACTTGAGCATTCTATACTGGCCCCTCTTTCTTGTTTTGCCAAGAGGGATCCTCTTCACACAACCCAATGGCCCTCAGCTGTTGCCTGAGCTCTCTATTCACGCTGAGGTTGAAGCCTCGAGGTTGCTGGTGTAATGGATCTATCTCTTGCCAAATGGTGTGAGCTGGGCCCTCCCTGGAGATAGAACCTGAATTCCCTGTGATAAGTGATCAGTGCCGGGGCCCCCACCAGCACGCGAGGAGATCCCCAAGGCAGGTGCTGGGCTTGGAGGCCACGGGAGGCATTGGCTACCATGGAGACAAAACTGAACCTCACAGCACCCTGCTTGGCCCCAGAGGATGACTGGTTACTCAGAAACGGATAAGATTCCTTAGGAAAGGAACAACCTAAGACAGGTACAGTCACAGAGGGGCCATCAGGAGAGTACTTGGGGGTCAATAGAAATAGGGCACAGACCCTTACCACCCTTCCAACCATGCAGGGTTCTGAACCTTCACCCATTCTTAGGGAGGTCTCCTGCCTCCATGGATACCTCGCTTCTCATGCTCAGCACAGATCGGGACCCAGGTAACAGACAGAGACGTGGCCCAGCTCAGATCAGGTCCCAGATAATAGACAGAAACATGCTGACAGCAGCTGCCCTATATCTAAATTCAGCCTAGCACTAGGAATGCTCAGTGCCTACTCAATGTAAATAAACCTTTCCACTAATATATACAGGGTAATCTAAGATTGTTGGCAAAGTATTAAATTTGACATAAAAGAGTTATCAAGCTTTCAGATTAATTTAAACTGGTGAATTGAAATAAATGAACACCCAAGAAAATCTAAGTGTACTGGACAAAAAGCTGTTTCTAAAGAGTTAATTAAAATTTCTATTGATACCTCATCTCATGGTAAAATTGCTTAAAATGCAATGAACATAAAACAGGCATATTTGTGTGCAAAAAGTTAAAATTTAAAGTTATCAAGATTGCATGAAAAAATTTTACCAAATTCTGCATTAATCAAAAAAAGGGGAGGGGGGAGAGTCGGATAATATTATGTAAGGAAAATATCTGGTAAGTAAATTACATCTAGAAAATTTTCACTTTAGAAAATTAATTTCCATTTGTAATGAAAAACACACATGGTGTCAAAATAAGCCAAAGGAAAAGCGAGTAGGCAAAAATAAAAAAGACCCCAAGTCAATTTTATAGAAAAGATTCCTGTATTAACTCTTGTTTGAGAATATGTTTATATACTTTCAGAAAACAACTCCAAGACCAAGTGGACTCCTGCAACAGAGAGGAACTGACATGTCTGGGCCAACCACGAAAGCAAGATGAGAAACAGTCCAGGAATGGAAGACGCTGACGACGCCTTGCCATGTGAGCAGTTAGCAGCTGAGCATCGCTACAGGATGCCCAGGACCAAACCAGAGAGGGTCAGACCAGCATCGCCACCATTTGTTCAGTATCCAGATACCATTGATGATGTGTATACATAAGGAACTGTCTGACATTGAAACTGGGACTCAAAGCTATCGGACATTGAAATTGGGACTCAATCATTTTTCTTTTGCTCTTGTTGGTTTAATTCTAGCCTACAGGGGCAAGATGTTTTTAAAGACAAGAATCAGAGGTTTGGGGCAGGGAAGCAGTTGCAGACGCAAAGAAGCAATGAACAGACTGTTTTGCTACATTGGGAAGGCAGGGGAAATTGAGGGGTGTCGGCTGTAGATCAACCAAAGGACTTGTATGCATGTGTGTAGACACAGCCAGTGGGTACAGGGCATTGGGGGGTGCGGAGAAGGGGAAACGGGTCAGGGCATGTGCTGGGGGGTGGGTAGGGATGGGGAGGGCAATAAGGAAAAAATAAAAATAAAATAAATTTTAAAATAAATAAATAAATTAAGAAAAATAAATGATAAAAAAGGGGCATAGTAATTATTTTTAATAAACAATTAAAATCATAAACATCTCTAATTGCTATAGTTTGTAATTATATTAACTATATGTTGTAGATCTTTTGGAGCAGTTCCAAGTGAGGTGCCCAAATTCAAAACAACCTTTGCAATTTTGCTCAGGACCCCTATATAGCTGGGTTTCTTTTCTGATTTTCATTCTTCATCAATTACACTTCTAAGTACAGAGCTTAATGACTCAAAAAAAATTGATTGATTTAAGGATTCTGTATATAGATAGGAGCAAGGAAGGAGAAATGTCTGGCATTTTCTACTTTTAAACTAAACCCCATAATCCAAAACCATCAGAGCAGGAATAATCCCCCCTCCCACCATTGTGACAGAGGGCTTACAGGAACATCTGAAATTAAATAAAATGTATAAATGAATTAATGTGCTACAAGCATTTTCTCTATACTAGGTGAACCAACAGGGCCCTAAATCACTAGAACTACCCACCTAGTAGAACCAATGATGATAAATTGAATTTATAGTCAATAAAACTCAAAACAAACAAACAAACAAATAAACATGCAACTACCTAGAGATTTACTGGGCATACTGGGCATTCATTGTTGTTTCATTGGTTGTTTTACTTTTTTTTTTATGACCTGCAAATCCTAAAAATGATTGATACCAGAGAAAGTAATAGGACATCATAAGAACTATATTTTCATTTTCCTTGAGCCTTACATTCAACAATTCTTTTGACTGAAATAAACTAAGGATAAATTAAAAATGAATGACTCTACTTTGGTCCTGAATAATCTTATTTTTTTTTTAGTAGGATAAAAATTATAGTGATTTGTCACACCATCTCTAGGCAACTCTAAATAAAGAAAAAACGTATTTTGATTGATGTATATGCTGAAGGTTCATGTTTGGGGCTATGTGGAAGAATAAGTTATATGAAGAAGAGAGGAGACTGGAAATTCAAGAGGTATCCACTAATGACAAGTAATAGCAAAGTTATTTCTGAAACAACAGGATAAGGCTACATATTTCATATCTGCAGAATAGAAAAAAAGGCTTTGTGAAAACTTTAACTCCTGCATTTGAGAATGAAGTGCAACTATTAATTGACTCAATGAAGAATTCACTCTTCTGAATACTAACTGAGACTTCTCATTTTCCACACCTCTAGCTGACAGATTTCACATTTTTACTCAACTGGCACACTAATAAACAATGTACTTTGTGGTTTCACTTTCATGGTCTTTTCACTGACATGTTGACAAACATTTTTATTATTCTTTTTATTATACAACCTTAAGACACCTTTGGTTTTTTTCCATGAGTTCAAGCTGTCAAGAAAGACTTCCTATCTGAAAGTAAATTCTTTGAAAAACCTTTGTCAATAGAGATTATGAAGGAAAATTTAAATCTATAATTGGAAGAGTGAGAGAATAAAGCTGCCTTATATTAGAAAAACTCAGATAAAAAGAGAGACAAAGAGGGAGAGGGGAGAAAGACAAAAAGAAAGGCAGACAGAGAGGAAGGGAGGGAGGGATGGGAGAGTATGAAGGAAGAAGGGAAGAAAGGAAGGTAGAAAGGAGATTTGATATGACTGTCAGGGGAAGAAAACAAGAGAAGGCACTGACTACAAAATTGCAGGATTTGGTCTACCTTTGGAGGGAGTATAGAATAGTCAATAAGAAGGATTTCTCTACAGGAGAAAAATTGCTTGTAGATTCAGAAAATCACACAGTACTTAAAAACATTGAATATATCCCTAGTTACAAGTATTTAAGTATGCAATTTGGTACCTCTTAGGAAAAATTTTGTATTACTAATGTTGTGGTTCAGAGACTTCTCCAATTTTTGGTGCAGGCTAAATAGCTAAGTGAGAGGAACAGGCTTTTATATTAATCATTATGCAAATCTGCCTTTGGCTTTGCCTCAGGTTTAAAATATTTTCAATTGTCAAAATTATCATAGATTTGGAAGTAATGTTTTGCTTAAATAAATATTCTTCCTCTCAAACCAACCTATATTCTACATTCATGACATTCTTTATACGGAAATCAAAGGAGGCAAAATGGATGAGTGGTGCTTTAAAGGACAGATTTTCTTATATTTCCTTTAATATCAGAGCTAGAAGAAACTCTAATCTTACTAAGGTGCAGAGTTTGAGGCAACTTCTGTAGGAACTGACATTGAATTAGTGACAGAAATGAGACTAGATTTCAGGTCCTATAGCTCCCAGGCCATTGCATTATGCAAGATCTATCTGTAAAACTGCAAAAGAAAGGAGGCCTTCAACTGCTCTCATTTAAACAGGATACATTCTTTCACTCCTCTTTTTTTAAAATATATTTTATTGACTTTTCACAGAGAGGAAGGGAGAGGGATAGAGTCAGAAACATCAATGAGAGAGAGACATCAATCAGCCATCTTCTGCACATCCCACACTGGAGATGTGCCCGCAAGCAAGGTACATGACCCTGACCGGAATCAAACCCGGGACCCTAGTGTCCGCAGGCCTACACTCTATCCACTGAGCCAAACCTGTCTCGGCTCCCTCCTCTTAACTGTTTCCCTATCCAGAGGTCAGCAAACTGCAGCTCCAGCCTGCCATGCCGCTCCGGAGCAGCAGTTTGCCTCTCTGTTGACTAATGAGTTTGCCGAGACTGACCTAGACTCTCGATTCCAATAATTACAGGCTGTTGTTATTCCTTGTGATTAAGCAAACTCAGTCAACGGAGCCACAGTTTGCCGACCACTGCCCTATCCTAATATATCACCCTCACCACCTCCTCAGATCTTGTCATGAGCTCAGCCAAAATTTACCACTTTTGTGAAGCCTGCCTTTCTCCAGCCCACACTGATCACAGATTTACAACTTTGGCTCTCAGCATAACATTCAACTTTTAATTTTTATACATGTTTATGCCATTAATTATGTGGTATGTTGGAACTTTTTGATTATTTCATGGGGTTTGTTTTGTCCCTTCAATTTAATCACAAGGTCTTTAAGGATAGGGTCCATATTTCCTGCTTGCTAATAACAACTTCTAATTATTTGCTAACCACCCACATATAATCTTGTATAGAACAGACAAATGATATATCTTGTTGTTTATAACTGCAGTTTTAAGTGAATCACAGGTATCTTCAAATACATTTTTTAAATGGGTGTTTTCCTCTTTGTATATTTCTCTATTTTAAAATTCTACATCATGACTCTGCATTACTTTTTAAGTAGAAAACTATATAGCATTAAAAATTGAGAGGCATACATTTTGTTTTCTTTAATTATTCCTTATCCTCACAAGTTCAGCTAAGACCTGTATTCTAATACCTCCTAAAACTATAAATCTCCTTGGAGTTTTTATCAAAGCCATATACATGTCTATCTTACTGCTCATTACTTATAGGTCTATCTTCAAACTTGGTGTCTTAACTCTATTTCATTGCAATGTTTATTCAATCAGCCAACAAATAGTCATCAAGCACTGGTAAGTGCCAGGGACAGCTTTAGGATGACACTTGTAAACTGATCCATACTGGCCAGGGCTCTTTCTAATTTTTATTCCTATTTTTTATACTAGTGCTACTTTGCTTGCATGATATGCCCATCCAGTCACTCATCCACTTACATGCAGCTCATCATCTCAAACACAATTTCTCATAACAATAATTAATCAAGAAACAAGATGTTCCAGGATCTGTACTAGGTTCTAGGGATAGCCTGGTAAAAACATAATCAACAGCGTCAAAACAACAAATGCAGATTTCTTGTTATAAAACCTACCCTAGATAGTTTGAATCTTGACAGATGTTTGCTTATTTTGTTAGACTTTTCAGAGAACCAGCTTTTAAACCAAACAAACAAACAAAAACAAAAAACAACTCCCCTTTTTGTAACCATTTTTGGATTAAATTATTTTCTTGTCTGTTATATATTTATTATTTCTTTTTTTTTCTATTCTGTGAGTTGACTCTATTGTACATTTTCCACCTTCTTATTTTGGCTACTAATACAATTTTTATCCTTAACATCCTAAATTGAAGAGCAGATTTTTAAGAATATACATTTTCTTTTATGTGCCATTTTAGCTTCAGCCTCAAGCTGAAACATAGTGTTTTCATTGTTGTTCAGTTACAAATGCTTATTATTATTATTATTATTATTATTATTACTACTACCACTACTACTACTACTACTATTACTACTACTAGAGGCCTGGTGCAGGAAAATCTTGCCATTGGGGGGGGTCCTCAGCCCAGCCTACACCCTTTCACAGCCCAGAAGCCCTCAGGGGATGTTCAACTGACAGACATCTTTAGCACTGCTATGGAGGCAGAAGAGACTCCTACCACCACTGCTACATTCTCCAGCCATGAGCCCAGCTTCTGGGTGAGCTGTGCTCCCTCTGTGGGAGTGCACTGACCACCAGGGGGCAGCTCCTGCATTGAGCGTCTGCTCCCTGGTGGTCAGTGTGCATCATAGTGACTGGTCATTCTGCCATTTGGTTGATTTGCATATTAGCCTTTTATTATAGAGGTTATTTTTAGTTAATCCTCACCTGAGGATATTTTTCCATTGATTGTTAGAGAGAGTTTAGAGGGAGAAGGGAGAGAGAGAGAGAAATATCCATGTGAGAGAGACACATTGATTGGTTGCCTCCCACATGTGCAATCCAGCTATGTGCCTCTGTTTGGGAATTGAACCCACAGCCCTTAAACTGGCCAGGGATGTTTCCTTATTTTTATTTTTATTTCTTTTTTGAACCATAAATCATGTAGAATTTTTCATTTTCTAAATGAATGAAGGCTATTTTCTTTTTACTGATTTCTAATTTTATTACATAACCATCGGCAAAAGTGGGTTGTCTTATTTTTAGACTTGTTTTGTGATTTACATATGGTCAATATTTGTGTTATATGAATGTGTATTATGTAAATTATGGGTGCAGATATATCTTTTCTAGATAAAGCTTGTTAATTATTTTTATATTTTTCATATCCTTGTTTTTGTTTTGTCTGTTTCATCTGTTAATTTATGGAGGGAAATCTTGTTAAATTCTCCTGGAATAATTACAGATTTGTTTAGTTTTCTTTGTAATTCTCTCAATTTTCCACTATATTTTAAGCCAAAATGACTATAGCAGCTTGTTATATTTTCTATTTGCCTTTCCTTATATAACCTCTAATTTCCTAAAAATGAAAATTTAAGCACATTTTTCTTCTGCACAAATGATTCATTTGTCAATGCAATCTTCTTGAGTGCTTTTGCATGATTTTCATGTTTAAAATCTGCCCTATATCTCCACTCCTATTTCCACCAATTCCTCATCATAAAATTTCTGCATGAATTTGTACTTTCACACCAGTCTCATTTCTACTTCCATGTTATTCTCACACCTAGGAACATTCTTCCTCCTATTCTTTTAAAATCTAACTCCTACTTATTTTTTAAATGACAGTTCCTCCACGAAGACTTTTAATTTACCCACTCTGTACTTATCACTCCTTTCTCATAGTTTTAGAGAACTATGGGTCTAAAGCAAGCATGTCAAACTCAAAGGCTAACATGGTCCAAATAAACAAGGTTTAAGTTTATGTATACCACAAAAAAATAAAAGCTTCAATTTTCATAGATATGTGGGTTTATTTTGATAGAGACATGCTGAATACAAAGGGCTGAAATAAATGAGTAATCATTAACATAAAATAATATAACATTTTAATAAAAATTGATAATTTTTCTTGAACATTATCTTACCATACACTGAATAACTGCATAAGTTAATAAGCGTAATGCAAATAGACCTATTTTTCTTGTTCCCCAAAAGCAAAGCATATCCTGTTGTGCACCCCAAACAAGTCAGTACAAAATTAACTATGTGGTAATCGGCTGCTAACATATTCACTGCTAGTATTAGTGGAGAGAAATGGTGCGTCTCTGCATATAACGTGCATAAGGGAAATGAATGCAACATGATTATAGTAATCAATCATTAGTGAATGTTTTAGTTCATAATTAATAATTATGTATAGCAGGTCATTGTAATAATTAAGTTACGAAATTTTATTAAAACATTATATGGGCTGGTCCACAAATATTCATTGTGGGCCACATGCAGCCCATGGGCCTCGAGTTTGACATGCTTGGTCTAAAGGGTATTTGATAGTCTTATTATTTTTAACTAGACTGTGAAATCTTTGAGGGATCTAACTATGAATATCCTGTTAATCTTAATTTGGAGGTGTAGGAATTGTTCTTACTATTGGTGTATTATTTCCCATTTTTAAGACTAATGAAATAAAAAAATTTCACACTTCTAATAAAATAAACTGAAAAGAGAATAGCAAGGCAATTCTGGTTGCTAAATCATAGCTGAAAAACATATATTTATGTTAGATATTACATTTTATTTGCAATTCCTACTTATATTTGACTCTCATCCAAATGAAGAACAAAATACTAACAGATAACAGTCTATTTTTTAATAGAAAAGATCAAATAAATTTAGGAGGTATTTTCCAAAGGTTAGTTGTTGGTTCAATTTGTTTCCTGACAGTTTATTACATGCTTCATTACGCATGATGTTTTCCTGCAGAGTGATCACTAATCAATGTGTTATTAAGAAGTGCAATTTCCTATAAATCACAGAATGTCTGTCTCAATACCCTCATTTCTTTTCTCATAGCTTGATTGGGGGAGTATAATTATGTAAAAAATAATTTCATCCAGAAAAAAGACCACAATGAGGATTATGATATGATAGTTAATGTCTCATTACCAAAGAGTAGATCTTCCACAGAAAATCATACTTTCAATTTAAAAAAAATTCTATTTGATTGAATATGGTTCAACTACCTCTTTTAATTCTTGTTTTTCTTTTAATTAAATTTATTATCTAACATTATATAATTTTTAGGTGTGCAAGATTATAATTTGACATCCTATTGCATGCTTCCTGCCTGAAGTCTAGTTTTCTTCCCTTAGCATATATTTGACCCCTTTTATATACTTGACCCTCTCTTTACCTTCTTTCCCTCTAGTAATCACCATTTTGTTGTCTACACATGTTTGTTTTTGTAGTTTGTCTATTACTTTTTCTTTTATATTTCACATGTGAATGCTATCACATGGTTTTTATCATTTTCTGTTTTATTACACTTAGCATAGTACTCTCAATATCAATCAATATTGTCATAAATGGAAGTACTTAATCTTTTATATGTCTTATTCCATTGCTGAATTTTGGCTGCTTCCCTATGTTTGTTTCTTTGTATTAGGTAGAACTGCTATGTCTTCTGAAATTGGCAGAGTGGCCTTCTGTAGTAGGTGTCCTGTAGGGCCCAGTGGCTCATCCTCCCCAATCACCTGAGATGGACACTCTATGTGAGCCCCTGTGTAGGTTGAGTGCACTGTCCTGTTATTAATTGCCTCCCACATGTGCCCTTGTATGTTGTACTTCCTGGACTTGAATGTATTTCATATATATATATTTCTCTCTATATATAATTCTATATATACATATATATAATTTTCTTTTGAGGGGAAAAACATAACATTTTTAAATTATATCTTTATTGTTGAGAGTATTACACATGTACCCAACATTTCACCCCATTATTTTTCTCCCCCAGATCCCGCCCTACTCTAAGCCTTCACTGCCTTATTGTCTGTGTCCATGAGTAATGCATACATGCAGGTAAGTTGTTCGGTTAATATCTTTCTGCCTCCCTCACCCCTTCCCTCTGAGATTCATAAGTCTGTTACATGTTTCCATGCCTCTGATTTTATTTGATCATCAGTTTATTTTGCTCATTAGCTTCCTTGTTTATTTTGATTTTTAGATTTAATTGTTGATAGATACTTATTTATTGCCAATTTGTTGTTCATATTTTTAATCTTCTTCTTCCCCTCTCCTTCCCCTTCTCCTCTTCCCTCTCCTCCTCCTCCTCTTCCTCCTCCTCCTCCTCCTCCTCCTCCTCCTCCTCCTCCTCCTCCTCTTTCTCCTTTTTCTTCTCCTTCTCCTTCTCCTTCTCCTTCTCCTTCTCCTCCTCCTCCTCCTCTTCCTCCCTCAAGGATATCTTTTAACATTTCTTATAATACCGGTTTGGTGGTGATAAACTCTTTTAGGTTTTTCTTGTCTGTGAAGCTCTCTATTTGACCTTCAATTCTAAATGATAACTTTGCTGGGTAGAGTATTCTTGGTTATACATCTCTACTTTTCATCACATTGAATATTTCTTGCCACTCCCTTCTGGCCTGCAAAGTTTCTGTTGAGAAATCAGCTAACAGTAATATGGGTACTCCCTTATAGGGAAACCAACTGTTTTTCATTTTCTGCTTTTAAAGTTATCACTTTGTCTTTAACTCTTGGCAGTTTAATTATGATGTGTCTTGGTGTGGGCCTCCGTACATTCATCTTGTTTGAGACTCTGTGCTTCTTGGACTCAAATGTATTTATTTCATCAGATAGGGGAAGTTTTCTATCATTATCTTTTCAAATAGGTTTTCAAATTCTTACTCTCTTTCTTCTTTTTCTGGAACTCTTTTGATGAGAATGTTGGTATGCTTAAAGTTGTCTCAGAGGCTCGTTACATTATCTTTGTATTTTTGAATTTTCTTTTCTTTCTGGTCTTCAGATTGTGTGATTTTTTGCTTCCTCATATTCCAAATCCTATCCCTTTACTCTACTGTTGATTCCCTGTAAATTATTCTTCATTCTAGTTAGTATATACTTCATTTATGATGGGTTCTTTTTGTTGTTGTTAATCCTTACCTAAGGATTTTTTTTATTGATTTTTAGAGAGTGGAAGGGAGGGGAAGAGACACACAGAGAGAAACATCAATGTGAGAGAGACATATCAATTGATTGCCTCTCTCATGTGCCCTAACAAGGGATGTGGTTTGAGAATGCAACCTAGGTACATGCCTTTGATTGCAATGGGACCCAGGACCCTTTATTCCATGGGTTGACACTCTATCCACTGAGACAAGCCAGCTAGGGCCTGACTGTTTTTGTTTTTTTCATGTGTTTGATGTTCTAAGATCCTTAAAATTCTCACTAAGTTATTTGTCATTTTCACTAAAATCCTTGAAACACTCATTAAGTTCCTTGAGCATTCTTATAACCATTGTTTTGACCTCTGTGTGTAGTAGCTTGCTTAGATTTAATTTAGTTCTTTTCTCTGGAGATTTTGTCTGCTATTTCATTTGTGACATATTTCTTTGTCTTTGAATTTTGGCTGCTTCCCTATGTTTGTTTCTTTGTATTAGGTAGAGCTGCTATGTCTTCTGAAATTGGTAGAGTGGCCTTCTATTGCAGGTGTCCTGTAGGGCCCAGTGGCTCAGCCTCCCCAGTCACCTGAGTTTGGCACTCTAGGTGAGCCCCTGTATAGGCTGAGTGCACTGTCCTGTCATAGTTGAGCCTTGATTGCTGCTGATGTCATTGGGTGAAAGTGACCCCACTTCAATTGGCTATGAGGAACCAATGTGACTATAAAGGATGAGTTGTTGTTCAGGAGTTGTTTCAGTGGAGCTCTGGTGTTCCCTGAGTCCATCTCTTGAGTGTGTCACTTGTGGATGTGCAGAATTGTATCTGGCATGCTCTGAAGCTGTCCACAAAGTACTCTGGCTCTGGGGCATCCTGGGAGGTGCAAAGTCAGCTACTGTCTCTGCTCTGCCTGGGGCCAGCTGGCACTAGCTACTGCCTGATCTGAAGATAGCTGCTGCTTGTGGTGGTCTAGGGAGTGCCCAGGAGAGGACAAGCTGTTAACTTTGGCAAGCTGCTACTAGTGATGGTCCTGGGGCCACTTATTGAGATGTGTGGGGCACACTGAGTCCAGCTGCCACTTGTTTAAAAGATTTTAGGAAAGTATGAAACCTATGCCAGAACAGACCTTTCATATGGAAAAACCACTGCAAACAACTTGGGTGGAGCTTAATTTCAAGGAATCGCCAGGGTAAGGTGAACAGGATGGGGCAGATTGATGGATACTTAGATATGGCTCTTGATAGTCAACTCTGAGATTGGGGTGGGGGGTGGGGGGGTCCCTGCACTTTTTTTAGGGAAAAAGCTGCTCCCAAATTTTTTTCCCTGATGACAGATAATTTAGTTTCTTCCCATATGTTCCTGGATCCATTACAGATGCTTTCCCAGTGCTGGAGCTCAAAGGGAGTAAGTTCAGGGAAGTCCATGCATAAACCCTTTAAGAAGAACTATATGGGTCTCTGGCTGTCTTCCTTTCATTCAGCCACAATCCCCACTGATTTACAGCCTAAAGTTAAATGAACTTCTCTTCCCTGCTCTTGAACCCTGGGCTGGTGGCCTGGTGTTTGGCTCGGACCCCTTGATCTTCACAAGATCTTCCTCAGCCAAAATCTTCCTCCAAATTAAAAACACACCACAGATGGGTGTTGGACCACCCTGTTTATGCCTCTGCCCCTCCTACTAATCTCAATGTGCTTTCTTCTTTAAATCTCTAGTTGTATGACTTACATTCAGCCATATTTCAGCTGTTTCTGAATGACTATTGTTCTATATTTTTGTTGTAATTTTGATGTGGTTGTGGGAGGATGCAAATTCTGGCATTTATCTATGCTGCCATCTTGGTTCTTCTCCTCAATCACATTTTCTTTAATCAATCATCCATCAATGAACACTTAATTCTCTTCCTTGACTATTGTAAATAATGTTACAATGGTTATAGGGCTACAAATATCTCTGTAAATACATGTTTTCTTATTTTTCACGTAAATACCCAGAAGTGGAATTGCTGGGTCATATGGTAGTTCTGTTCTTAATTTTTTTTGAGAACCTCCATATTATTTTCTATATTGGATGTACTAGTTTGTATTCCTACCCTATATTTATTGAATTTGTAACCCATAGGAAATGATGTCTATACTTCAACTTGAATACTAGATATTTCTAACCTGTAAGTTTATTCCAAGGATTAAACAATTTTTTGGAGGTGAATTCTTCACTCCTTTTGTTACATGTGGAGGCTTTTCCCTAGAGTGATACTCCTGGCCTTTCTCCCCCCAAGAAGAGGAATGACTTAAGGAAAGCTAAGAGAATAAACTGTGCAAACATGGGTAAACTCTTCCCCTTTCTCAGCGTTGGATTAACTGTCCACTTGAGAATATGTGTTTTCATGTTATCTCTATATCATGAGATAAAGGGTATACTCCTACATAGTGAGGCCAGAGGTACAACAGATGTTCTGGTGACTTCAGAGCTCACACTCTTCACCAATTATATGTATTGTCTATATACTCTGACATTATCTTATGTTAAGTAAATTGCCTAAAGTCACAAAAATGTTTAGGGTTGAGACTGAAATTCTAACACAGGTCTTTCTGACTTTAAAGTTATTTTTTCGAAATTGCTGCACTATATTTGTCCAGGTAAATATTACATTCAAGTAATGAATAATTTGACTTCTGACCAATATAAAATGTCCAGGTAAATATTACATTCAAATAATGCAGCAATTTTGAAAAAAACAAAAACAAACAAGTAAACAAAAATAATAAAACATAAAATATCAAGAAAGAATAGTTTTCATGATATGGGCTATCAAACAATGAAAGAAATTTACTCCAGAAAGAAGGGAAAAAATAATCGGAATACTATGAATGGCCTGTATTATCTGCTTTAGTTTCCAGGCTTCTATGTAGGGTAGAATAATTCAGGTGGAGCACACTTGATATCTTTGAGGTAATGAAATGGAGCTGTAAGTCCAAAGAAAACAAAATGACTAGGGTTCATAGGACAGAGCACCACAGAGAAAAGAGTTGCAAAGACTGAGAATTCTATAGAACTTCAGAGGATGCCCCTTATATTATTTGTCTAAGAAATGATAAATGCATATATATATATGAGGAAATTGCCTGAGACCAGAGAAAAATATAGTCTAGAAGGATTAGAGAAGAGTGGCCCATGCTCATACAGGACCAGTAACCTATTCTGACAAGCCAGAAAGAAAAACAAACAAACCACCACACATAATTGATGTGGCAGTGGGTGAAGTATTTAGGGAAATCTAGTCTCAGTAGTCAGGAATAATTAGCCCTAGATTTAACACTGCTCTGATCCTTCTTAAAAAATTATAAAAGACTCAAAATGATCAAACTGATTCCAATTATTTTAACTGTATCAAAGGATAAACCTCAAGAATATTTACAGGAATACAACAGTATCCAGCACCCAAAAAATAAAAATTTTAATGTTTGACATCTAAGCACAGGTTACCAGACATAAAAAGAAATAGAAAAACATATCATAACTAGAGGCCCAGCACATGAAATTTGTGCATGGGTAGAGTCCCTAGGCCTGCCTGGCAATCAGGGCTGATCTGCGGGGTGACTGGTGAGGCAATCAGGGGATCCTCACTGGCATCTGCTTTGGCCAGCCATGCTGGTGCCACCTGCTCAGCAGCCCTGATTCCTGATGCCACCATTAGTCTCCTCCTTCTGTGGGGTAATTGTCCCCCCATACCTGCCTTGGTTGGCCTGGCACCTCCCACTTGCTGGTACTGCCGACAACTGCTGCTGCTGGTGGCCTCCCTCTGCGGGGTGACCGGTGGGGCAATTGGGGGGCACCTGCTTTGCCTGGCCTGGGGCCTGCAAGCTAGGGGCAGCTCCTGCATTGAGCATTTTCCCCCTGGTGGTCAGTGCATGTCATAGTGACTGTTCATTCCACTGGTCATTCTTCTGTTCAGTCAATTTGCATATTAGGCTTTTATTATGTAGGATGAGAAAAAAATCAATCAGAAGGACACAGATGTTAGAATTAGCAGGTAAAACATTAAAAGTTATTGTAACTATATTGTACATGCTCAAATAACCAAGACTCTTATGAAACCTCTGAAGATAAAAATAAAATATATAAGATGAAAAATATAGTGAATGAGAATGACAACACATTCAGTATTGACCAGAATCATTGTAGAGGATAATATTATGTTATGAAGATATAACAATAGAAACTATTCAAAATCAAACAGAAAGAAAAATATAATCCAAAGATATTAAAAGGGCATCTGCAATTTGTAGGACTATTTCAAGTAACCTAATATACATGTAATTAAATGCCTTACTGGAAATGATGGTGACACAAAATATATTGGAATAAAAAATAGTTGATAATTTTCCCAAGTTTATAAAAATGATCAATCTGGAGAAGTCCAACAAACCTCATATGCAAGAACATGAAGATGTCTATACCAAGTCACATAATTAAGTTACTCTAATCCAGTGATGTCTATACCAAGTCACATAATTAAGTTACTCTAATCCAGTGATAAAAAGAAAAATTTGAAAGCAGCCAGAAAATTTGTGATATGCCACTAAAGTAGTATTAGTGAGAATTTTTATAGCACTAAATGTCTACATTATAGAAGAAAAAGGTTTTCCATATTTAAAAATGGTAAAAGAAAGAACATATTCTACCCAAAGTAAAGAGAAGATGGAAATAATGAAGCTTAAAGGAGGATTCAATGAAATCATCAGAAAGATAATAAAAACTAAAAACTAGTATTTTGAGAAGATTAATAAAATTTATACACCTCTAGCCAGACATATTAGGATGAAAAGAAAAGAAACCACAATTTACCAATATCAGAAATAAGAGAAGTGACATCACTGTTTCTTTAAAAAAAAATAAATGATGATAAGTGAACAAATTTAAGCCTATAATTTCAATAGTTTAGAAGAAATGAACAAATTCCTTGAAAGCCATGAGCTACCAAAGCTTAGTCAAGCAGAATTATACAATCTATCTACTAAAGGTAACAAATTTTCAGTTGAAAATCTTCCACAAAGAAATCTCAAGGTCCAGATGGTTTCACTGGTGAATTGTACCAAACATTTATGGAAGAAATAATGTGATTTCTACAAGTGCTGGAATACTCGTCCAAAATATTAAAGAAGACAGGCACTTTCCACTCATTTGATTAAGCTAGTATTATCAGTGACAAAACTTACAAGATAAGAAGACTATAGAACAAAGCACCTAACAAATATTGGTGCAAGAACAGAAGTTGTAAATAAATTTTAGCAACTTGGATCTAACAATACATAAAAATATAATAGAAAATGACCAAATGGAATTTATCTAGGAATGTAGGGTTGGTATAAAATTAAAAAATCAGTCAATGTAATTTGCCATATTAACAAACTAAAAAGGAAAAATCATATGATCATCTCATTGGACATAAAAAAATTGACAAAACCTAGTATCTATTCATGATTTAAAAAAAATAAAACCCTCTTGGAGTACAAAAAATGTTACAGAGAAAGACAAATAGTGTATGATCTCACATGTGGAATCTAAAAAAGTCATACATATAAAAACAGAGTAGAATTGTGGTTGCCAGGGGCCGAGGAATATGAGAAAATAGGAAATATTGGTCAAAGAATATTTAGCTATAAGTAAGTTTTAGAGATTCAATGTACAGCATAATGATTATAGTTAATAATACTGTGTTCTATACTTGAAAGTTGCTAAGAGAGTAAAACTTAATTTTTTTCATCACTGAAATGAAGTAATAAACATATGACATAATGTAGGTAATTAGCTAATGCTATGGTGATAATCATTTTGCAATATATGTGTATCCAATCTATGTGTTGTATACTATAAATGCATACAATGTTATACATCAATTATATCTCAATGAATCTAAGGGTGGGGGACTCTCAGCAAACTAGTAATAGAAGGGAAATTTCTCAATTTGGGAAAGAGCATCTGCAAAAGCCTACAACCATCATCATATTTAATGGTGAAAAACTGAGTCCTTTCCTAGTAAGATCAGAAACACTTTCTCCCCAAGTAATAAAACTACCAAATATTGACATAATTCTGATAAGATAATTTCAGATAGATCCACAAGCTGGGAAAAAGGTAGATCAGACTTATTTAATTATTAAAAAGACTAAAAATAACTGCTATAACCACATACAATATATATATATATATATATATATATATATATATTTACATCATGAGACATACTCTTTAGCACCATATCAGCAGTGTGGCCCAGAGTAACAAAATGCATTCCGGCCCTAGCCAGTTTAGCTCAGTGGATAGAGGGTTGGACTGCAGACTGAAGGTTCCTAGGTTTGATTCTGATCAAGGGCATGTATCTCAGTTGCAGGCTGGATCCCTGGCCCAGGTTGGGCACTTGTGGGAGGCAACCAATCAATAAGTATATCTCATATTGATGTTTCTCTATCTCTCCCTCTGCCTTCTACTTTCTCTAAAAATCAATAGGAAAATATCCTTAATCAAGGATTAACAAAACAAAAACAACACATTTCAAACAATACATTTCCTGATAGGAAAAGAACTTGTCACTCACATCCTTATAATAAGAAAAATACTAGACAAACTGAAAATTGAAGAAACCCAAAACTCAAGTAGATGAAAACAAGAACACTGTAAGAATTTGATGACTTCATTATCTATAGCTACAAAAATATTACTGTACCACATCTGGAAAAACTAACATAAGGCACCACACTAAAGGCCTATTTATCTCACTTCCTATTACCCTATGTTAAAAACTATACATATGACATACTTGAGAGACGGAAAAAAAAACATAGTCTGGCCAGAAAGAGCAAGTATTAGAATCAGACTGAACACCAAGAAAAAAAAAAACAATCCAATTTAAAAAATGGGCAAAGGATCTGAATAGACAGGAAGAGAGAGAGAGAGAGAGAGAGAGAGAGATTTGTTGTTCCACTTATTTATGCATTCAGTGGCTGATTCTTGTATATGCCCTGAACTGGAATCTAATCCACAACATGGACATATCGGAACGATGCCCTAACCAACTGAGCTACCTGGCTAGGGCAAATATATATATATATATATCTCACAACTCCTCAGAAAACTGAGATTTGCAGACAGCCTTTCGTATTAAGAAGGGATCTCCACTAACTATAATTTAATGGAGTTTGATTGAACACACACACAAACTGGTTTTCTTCATGAAACAGAACAATTATAACATGTGAAAAAATATAAGAGCACATTTTCTCCAGACTCAGAAAAGTATATGGGGAAGATACACAAAAATGTAAACAGTGGTTGTTTTATGTTCCTACTTGTACTAATAGTGTTTGGAAACATTTTAACAATAGCTGTAGTCAGTAACCATATGGTTAAAGCAAAAAAGTAATAATATATAAAGTACATGTTATATTGTTAAATAATGGTATTTACAAAAAGATGGTGACTAGAACACCAATGTATATATAGCACACTCCATTATGATCACAGTAAAAAAAACCAACTAAAATATTTAATTGTATCTTAAAAGGAGGATAAACATTCATATGCTATGAAATTTGAAGAATTTACACTAGCTACTTTAAAGGTAGAACAAGCTTAATTGAAAGCCTTGAAAAACCCCAAAATATAATTTAATAGATATACAATATAGTGTGGGAATAATAGAGTAGTCCCTGAATAATTACAAGCTTAATGGAACCTAGGGATTTGAGAAGTTAACATAAGATTGGGAACAAATATGGAACAGGTACATTGACCAAGTACATTATTTAGATCCAAACCACTTGAAATCAGCTGCAAGTAGACAGTGTGATTTTTCTTCTCCTGGCTTTTAACAGTAGTTGACGTGGACACTAAGAAATAGCCTGACAGCCACATTCTGTAACTGTAGTAGAGTTTAAAAAGAGCAGACAAAAATGAATGCACAATTTTGATTCCTGGAATGTCACTTCACCAAATAGTGAAGAGGATGCATGCAGAGATCAATTTTCCCTTAACAGATAGACCCAAAACTCCAAATTCTTTCCCACTCATGTTTCAGTATCACTAATTTAGTGATATAAGTGTACACTGATTCAAGTCTCCTGCAAAATTTCTGAGTCATTAAGTTTAATAGTGTTCAGGCATAGTGAAGGAATTCAAGGAATAATTTGGGTCATTGATCAGTTCAGTATAGACCTGCCCTAATTAAAATAAAAACACTTATTTTGTATATGAAAATATTCTGTAACATGAAGTAGAAAACAATGGAATCAATGAACAGATTGAAAAGGCAAAAAATTCAAATTACCCAACTGAAAATTGGGCAAAGGATGTGAATACACATTTCTTCAAGGAGGAGATACAGATGACTAACAGGCATGTGAAATAATGCTCAACATCACTAACTATTAGAGAAATGCAAATACCATAATAACATATCACTTCAAATCTATTAAGATGACCATTACTATATAAAAATTTTGAATGTCAATTGTAAATTGAGAAATATAAAAAAATAATAACATAGTTGTTCCTTTAGTTGTAACTAATGTACCACTGAAAGGTGTTAACAGAGGAAACTGGGTGAAATCTGTATGATTTTTGTGAATTTTCTGTAAATGTACAAACTCATTTTAAAATATGTGCCAATTGTTTCTTCAAGAAATATTTACACACACACATGAAAGGAAAAAAAACAGAAAATAGTAAGTGTGAGGATGTAGAAAATTAGAATGTTTATAAGCTGTTAGTGAGAATGTAAATTGGTGCAACCATTATGCAAAACAGTATGGAGGCTCCTCAAAAAATTAAAAATGAAACTATCACATGATCTACTAATCCAATTCCTGGGTATATATCCAAAGGAAATAAAATCAGCTAAAGGGATAAGTTGGGAACAGCCCAAATACTCATCAAAGAAAGAACAAATTAAACAAATGTTGTATATAATACAATGGAATATTATGCATTCATGTAAAAAAGAAAATTCTGTCATATGCAGCAACATGAATGAACCTTAAGGGAATTATGCTGTAATATAAGTCATTCACAGAAGGACAAATACTGTAAGATTCCATTTATATGAATTAGGTATCTAAAGTAATCAAAGTCATTGAAATAGAAAGTTTAGTGGTGGTTGTTACTGGTGGGAAGAGAAAAATTTTGTCAAGCAAGATGAAAAAGTTTTACATATCTATTGTACAAGATTGTGCCTTATAGTTCACAAAACTGTAATGCACACTTAAAAAGTCTTAAGTGGATGTTTCTCATGTTTTAGGTTAGAGATTTTAATTTCTAAAGAAAGTTGTAATGACTTTTTAAAATCTAGATATGATTTCTTTTTTACAGAGAGGAAGAGAACGGGATAGAGAGTTAGAAACACCAATGAGAGAGAAACATCAATCAGCTGCCTCCTGCACACCTCATACTGGGGATGTGCCGGCAACCAAGGTACATGCCCTTGCCGAAATCAAACCTGGAACCCTTCAGCCCACAGCCTGACACTCTATCCACTGAGACAAACTGGTCAGAGGTGTATTTGACTTTTTTAAAAATGTCTGCTCCTGAAACCCATATTCTGCCACAGTATATTTTTCAGAATATAGGAAATTCCCCAACACAAATATTTGCATTTGCCATCAATGATATATAAAAACATGTAAAAGGACAGCTTTTAAGGGCATTGTTTATTATTTGAAAATGATATGATGCCTTTAATAAATTGTTATCCTATTTTTTAAATGTGGAAAAAAGAAAAAAGCTTCTATAACTATTTACTAAAGTAGAACTAAGTTGTAGAAAGCATTTATTTCTTGCTTTCTTTTTTATTTTTTTTATTGTGTTACATGTATACATATCTTCCCATTGCCCCCTTCCTCCCAGGCATACCCCAAACACCCAGTGTCTTGTGTTCATTGGTTATGCTTATATGCATGCATACAAGTCCTTTGGTTGATCTATCTACCCCACCTCTCCTTAATCATCCTACTGAAATTTGACAGTCTGTTTGATGCTTTACTGCCTCTGTATCTATCGTTTTGTTCATCAGTTTATAATGTTCTTTCTTATCCACAAATGAGTGAGATCATATGGTGATTCTCCTTCATTGACTGGCTCATTTCACTTAGCATAAGGCTCTCCAGGTCCATCCAGGTTGCTGCAAAAGGTAAGAAATCCTTCTTTTTAATGGCAGCATGGAATACCATTGTGTAGATGTACCTTAGTTTTCTGATCCACTCATCTGCTGATGGGCACCTAGGCTGTTTCCAAATTGTAGCTATTGTAAATTGTGCTGCTTATGAACATAGGGGTGCATAAAACCTTTCTGATTGGTGCTTCTACTTTCTTAGAATATATTCCTAAGAATGGGATTGCTGGGTCAAATGGGAGTTCCAATTTTAGAATTTTGAGGAAACTACATACTGTTCTCCACAGTGGCTGCACCAGTGTGCATTCCCACCAACAGTTCACAAGGGTTCCTTTTTCTCCGCATCCTCGCTAACACTTGCATTTGTTGATTTGTTGATGATTCCCATTCTGACAGGTGTGAGATGGTATCGCATTGCAATTTTGATTTGCATCTCCCAGATAATTAGTGACTTTGAACATGTTTTAATGTGTCTCTTAGCCTTCCTTCTGTCATCTTTCGAAAAGGTTCTATTTAGGTCAGTTCCCATTTTTTTATTGGATAATTATCTTCCTTTTATTAAGTTGTATAAGTTAGCTGTAGATGTAAGGAGATTAAACCTTTATCAGTGATAACTTTTGCAAATATGTTCTCCCATACAAAGGGATTTCTTGTTGTTTTGTTGACGGTATCTTTTGCTGTGCAAAATATTTTACGTTGATGCAGTCCCATTTGTTTATTTTTTATTTAGCTTCCATTGTCCTTGGAGCAGTATCAGTGAAGAAGTTCTTTCGGCATATATCTGAGATTGTGCTGCCTGTGGGTTCCTCTGCTATTTTTATGGTTTCGGGTCTAATGTTTAAGTCCTGTATCTATTTTGAGTTTACTTTTGTATTTGGTGTAAGTTGGTGGTCCAGTTTCATTTTTTTGCATGTATCTGTCCAATTTTCCCAACACCATTTATTGAAGAGGATGTCTTGGCTCCATTGTATCTTCATGCCTCCTTTGTCAAATATTAGTTGAGCATAGTATGTTGGGTGGATATCTGGATTCTCTATTCTATTCCATTGGTCTATATGTCTGCTCTTGTGCCAGTACCAGCCTGTTTTGAGAACAGCTGCTTTGTAATATAGCTGGAAATCTGGTATTGAGATCCCACCTACTTTATTCTTCTTTCTCAGGATTGCTGTGGCTATTCGCGTTTTTTTGTTTGTTTGTTTGTTTGTTTTTTGTTTTTTGTTCCAGATGAATCTTTGAAGAGTTCTTTCTAGGCCTGTGAAATAAGTCATTGGTATTTTCATGGGTATTGCATTGAATCCATGGATTGCTTTGGGTAGTATGGACATGTTAATGATGTTGATTCTCCCAATCTATGAGCATGGTATGCTCTTCTATCTGTTAATATCTTCCTCTATCTCTTTTTTCAGTGTCCTGTAGTTTTCTGCATATAGATCTTTTACCTCTTTAGTTAGGTTTATTCCTAGGTATCTTAATTTTTTGGGTACAATGGTAAATGGGAATGCTTATTTAGTCACTTTGTAATTTAACTATTAGAGTATAGAAATGCCACAGATTTCTTGCCATTAATTTTGTATCCTGCTACATTGCCGAATTCATTAATTAAATCAATTAATTTTCAGATGGAATCCTTCGGGTTTTTATGTACAGTATCATGTCATCTGCAAATAATGACAGCTTTACTTCTTCTTTTCCAATTGGATGCCTTTTATTTCTTCTTGTCTAATTGCAATGTCTAATACTTCCAGTACTATGTCGAACAGGAGAGGTGAGAGTGGGCATCCCTGTCTTGTTCCTGTTCTTAGGGGAAATGGTTTTAGTTTTTGCCCATTGAGTATGATGTTAGCTGTGGGTTTATCATACATGGCTTTTATGATGTTGAGTTATCATCCTTTATCCCCACCTTGCTGAGAGTTTTTATCAAGAAAGGGTGATGGATTTTGTCAAATGCTTTTTATGCATCAATTAATATGACTATGTGATTTTTATCTCTCAATTTGTTAATGTGAGATATCACGTTTATTGATTTGCAGATATTGTACCATTCCTACAGTCCTGGGATGAATCCTGCTTGCTCATGGTGTATGATCTTTCTCATATACTGCTGAATCCGATTTGCTAGAATTTTGTTGATGATTTTGGCATCTATGTTCATGAGAGATATTGGCCTTGTGTTGTCTTTATCTGGTTTTGGTATTAGGGTGATGCTGGCTTCATTGAAGGTGTTTAGAAGTGTTCCTTCTTCTTGAATATATTTGAATAGTATGAGCACGATAAGTTTTAATTCTTCCTTGAATGTTTGGTAAAACTTTCCTGTGTATCCATCTGGTCCCGGGTTTTTGTTCGCTGGAAGCTTTTTGATGACTGCTTCAATTTCTTCCATAATTATTGGCCTATGGAGCTGTTTAGATTCTTCCTGATTGAGTTTTGGAAGGTTATTCTTTCCAGGAATATGTCCATTTCTTGCAGGTTGTCCAATTTGTTGTTATAATATTGTTCATAGTATTTTTTAACAATCCTTTGTATTTTGGCGGGGTCTGGTGTTATTTCTCCTCTTTTATTTCTGATTTTGTTCATTTGGGTCTTCTGTCTTTGCTTCCTGGTGAGCCTGGTTAGAGGTCCATCAATCTTGTTTATCCTTTCAAAGAACCAGCTCTTGGTTTTGTTGATCTTTTGAATTGTTACTTTGGTCTCTATGTTGTTTATCTCTGCTCTGATCTTTACTATTTCCTTCCTTCTGCTTACACATGGCTTTTCTTGTTACTATCTTTCTAGCACTTTGAGTTGTAGGGTTAGGTAGATTATTACCATTGTTTCCTGTTTTTTTTTTTTTTTGCATTAGGTTTGTAGAGCTATGAACTTCCCTCTCAACACTGCTTTCATTGTGTCCCATAAATTTTGTATTGTTGTGTTGTCATTGTCATTTGAGGCCAGGATGTTTTTTATTTCTTCCTTGATCTCTCTGATTACTCAGTTTTGTTTAATAGCATGCTGTTTATTCTCCATGTGTTTGATTTCTGTGTATTGTTTTTATTGTAGTTGATTTCCAGTTTTATGCCACTGTGATGTGAGAAAATGCTTGATATGATTTCTATCTTCTTGAATTTGAAGAGACTTTTCCTATTACCTAAACATATGGTCTATCTTTGAAAGTTACCTGTGTACTGGAGAAGACTGTATATTCTGTGGCTTTGGGTGAAATGTTCTGTAGATGTCAATTAATTCCATCTGGTCTTATGAGTCATTTAGCATTGATGTTTCTTTGCTGATTTTTTGTTTAGAGGATTTCTCCAGTGGTGACAGTGGGGTATTATAATCTCCTACTATGATTGTATTGCTGTCAATCTCTCTCTTAATATCCTCCAGGAGTTTTTTGATGTATTTAGGTGCTCCTATTTTGGGTGTGTATATGTTTGCCACAGTTATTTCTTCTTGTTGCATTGTTCCCTTTAGTATTATGAAGTGGCCTTTTTTATCTCTTGTTATGTCCTTCACTTTGAGATCTAATTTTTCCTATATAAGTATTGCAACTCCAGCTTTTTTTAAATTTCCATTTGCCTGAAATACCATCTTCCATCACTTCTCCCTCCATATGTTTGCATCTTTTTTCTTGAGGTTGGTTTCTATAGACAGCAAATATATGGATCATGTTTTCTTATCCATTTGGTTACTTTATGTCTTTTGGTTAGAGCATTTAATCCATTTACACTTAAAGTTATTATTGATATGTACTTATCTTTTGCCATTTTCAGTCTTTACCCCCGAATTCCTTCTTTGCTTCCTATTAAATTTTATTACAGCAGACTCTTTAACATTTCTTGCATTGCTGGTTTGCTGGTAAGAAATTCCCTTAGTCCTTTTTTGTCTGTGAAGCTTCTGATTTCACCTTCAATTTTGAATGAAAGTCTTGTTAGTACAGTATTCTTGGATTCAGACCCTCCTTTTGAGTGACTTTGTATATTAAATTCCATTCCCTTCCGGCCTGATGAGTTTCTGTTGAGAAATCAGTAGCTTGTCTTATGGCGGTTCCTTTGTAGGTGACTTTCTGTATCTCTCTGGCTGTTTTTAAGATTCTTACTTTGTTGTTGGTGTTTGGCAATTTAATTATAATGTGCCTTAGTGTCGGTTTTTTGGGGTTCATTTTGCTTTTGACTCTGTGAGCATCTAGAATTTGTGTGGTTTTTTTCTCTCCTATATTGGGGAAGTTTTCTGTCATTATTTCTTCAAACAGATTTTCTATTCCTTGCTCATTTTCCACTCTTTGTGGAACTGCAATTATGCGGATGTTGTTTTGATTCATGTTATCCCAAAGTTCCCTTAGGCTCTTCTCTGTCTTTTTAATTTTTTTTCTCTAGAATCTGCTGTACTTTTGTAATTTTTCCTACCTTGTGTTCTAGCTCACTGATTTGGTTCTCTGCTTCTTCTAGTCTACTTTTGATGCTTTCTATTGAGTTCTTTGGAACAGTGATGTCATTTTTCATTTCTTCTTCATTATTCTTCCTTTCTTCTTGCTTCTTCTTTATTTCCTCTTGGGTCTTCTTAATTTCCTCTTGGCTTTTATTCACATTGTCAATTTTGTCTTCCATTCTTTTCAGCCAGTTTATGACCATTTTCCTGAACTCTTTCTATGGCAGGTCTATTTCTTCTTCTCTTTCATTTACTTTTTACTGGGGATACCTGTTTTTCTGTCATACGCATGCTGTTTCTTCATCTGACCATGGTCTTTCTTCTCCGGGTGTCTGTTTATGTAGTTCTCTCTCTTCCGGTGATTCAAAGGCACAAACTGCAACACGACCAGGTACAACACACAAGGCACTGAAAGAAATGTATTCATGATGTTAATAACCACAAATAAGGTGACCAACAATAAAGACAAATTAGGGGTAAGTAGAGAAAGAAAAAGAGAAAAATGAGTAAAAAAGAAAAGAAAGAAGTGCCATAATCAAATGGGGATAAGGGAGAAAAATATATATATATAATAAAATAAATTAAGAAGAAGAAGAAAAAGAAGAAGAAGAAGAAGAACTAGTAGTAGTAGTAGTAGTAGTAGGAGGAGGAGGAGGAGGAGGAGGAGGAGGAGGAGGAGGAAAGAGAAAGAGAAAAAAAGTAAGAGAGAAAAGAAAGAGAACAAGAGAGAAAAGGGGAACAACTTATAGATGTGAGGAGGAAACTCCAATAGAACAGCCACTAATCCCAAGAATTGCTGGCAAGTGCCTGGAGATTAATACAAACTACAAATAACCAATATCAAAGGAGGCGAGGGAAAAGAGAGGTAAAAAAAAAAGCAAACAAAAAGCAAAATAAAACAGGTAGAGTAAGCAAAAACAATCTCACAAAAAAGTATAAAAAATCGATATAATCACCATTCAGGCAAACAACAACAAAAGGACATAGAGAAAAACAATTTTTTTTGGATAGTGAAGACAAGAAGAGAGAGGTTTGTATGGACTTGGAGTCGGAGGCTTGAAATTAGATATATAAGTGGGGTGAAATTTTAACCAGGTAAAGAGAAAGAATAGGGCGAGTCTAAAGTTGGAAAAGGCAAATAGAAACAAGACAATAAAATGGGAAAAGTTCGGAAGAATGTGTTGACATAAAGGTAGAGTTGAGATAGAGTAAAATTATGCTAAAGGAAGATGTAAATAGAATGTAGAACTCTAATCCCAAGGTAAAATTAAGAGCAAAAAAATGACACTTTTTTTCCCACAAAGGTAAAACAGTAGTAGTAATACTAGTAGAAAATAAAAATGTAATTAAAAAGGTAAAATCAATTGGGGGGGTAAGTAAAAAAATAGTTTTTTAATTAAAATATGCAAAAAAAATAAAAATAAAAATAAAAACAAGTAGAATGTGCAGTAGTGGAGGTCATTCACTTCCACTATTGTTCTGTTCGGCACTCCTGTTTCCCAATCAGGAGGGTATTGCAGTTCCCTGTGTTCCACTGCTGAAGTGTGTCTTAATCTCTTTATTCTTTTGTGATTATGTGAGAGTCAATTTGTGAGTCATCCACTGGGTGGCAGTGTTTTGAAATTGACCTTTGAGACTAAGCACAGGACCTCTCTAGTCTATGCTTAAATCCTGCTACTCTGTGGTTCTCAATACCAGTTTGTGGAGATGGGTTGCCCCAGAGCTGCTTCTCTGATGGTTACTCTGTGATCTGATCCCCAGGTTCCAGAAAAACAACGTTGTCCTGCAGTCTCTCAGGATATCTCCAAATGTGTAATCCTATGTATTGGACCTAGCAATCAGAAGCCAGTCTGTGCTCTCTCTCCCTTCCCAACTCCTGTTCAAGCACCCAGGACACTGTAATAACTCCCTGTCCTTCTGCCTCAGATCAAAATAGGTTGCTTTCTAGAACTCCCCTCTGTTAATAGTTCTGAGGGTCCCCTTCCACATTTTGGGATCATACCTTGCCCCACATCTGCAGATTTCTCTTTAGAGCAGCTTTCCCCCAGTCCAGTTCCCAAAGTGTGCACATCTCTGTTCTGCAGGACAGGAGACCTCATCTTATCCCAGGTGAAATCTGACCTTTTCATGTGGCGTGTGGAGGTCCTCTGAGTCCAAGTGTCTGTGCCGATTAGAGAGCAGTCTTCTGGGTCCCCTGGCTCTTCAGTGGGTGCTGCAGCTGTAGCTTTTCAGACCGCAGTTGACATCCACTTCCCTCTGCAAGATGGTGCAGTCTCTGTGTTCGTGCTGGTGGGTCTGGCAGACAAAAACCCCGTGGCAGTGGGGCTGCCTGGTCAGGAGAGCCCCGTCCAGCAGTTCCCCACCTTCTCCTGGAGGATAACTGACTCTTAACTTCTCAACAAACACTCCCAGTGCCACTCTCAGCTGCTCTCTCTGTCTGCCCAGCAATAAAGCTCCAGACAGGTCCGACTATTCTGCAGCCATTTTTTTCTCTCCTATTTCTTGCTTTCAATAAAATTTAAATAAATAAGAAATCCATAAAATAAATTTTAAATGTTGAAGAAATAAGGCAACAGTTTTATATGGAAAGGGATGTAGAAATTTTCTGAAATGAACATAATAAAGTAATTACATAACACAGGGTAAAGTCTTACTAGAAACATTGAATTACAAAATCCTTGTATAAATATCAGTATGTAAGAGTACATGAAAATAGTCTTAAACAAAAAGAGATATAATGAAAAAAATACAATCCAAGTAATATCCACCAAAATAGAAGAGATTATGGGAAAGGAAGTAAAATACACAAAATTTTTCATGAGGTACCATTTCCATGTTGTTTAAAATTGTAAACCATTCCTCACATTCACCCTCACCATCATTGTTCTGCTCTATAGTCTTCATAGCAATAAGACTCTTCTAATGTACCATAAAAATAATCTAATATAACATAGGACACATCTATATGTAATGTACCATAAAAATAATCAACATATATTTCTTAAAATAGATTTTATTAATTTCAGAGTGAGAGGAAGAGAATGATAGAAACATCAATAATGAGAGAGAATCATTGACCAGCTGCCTACTATAAGTCCCACATTAGGGTTTGAAATCGCAACCCAGGCATCTTCCCTGAATGGGAATTGAACCTGTGACCTTCTGTTTCATAGGTCGATGCTCAACCACTGAGCCACACCAGCTGGACAAATTACTCATGTTTGTTGTTGCCTGTTCTCTCAACTAGAATGTAAGCTTAATGAGAGCAAAGATTGTTATTTGTTTACTGATTTATCACAAGTACCTCAAAGAGTCCAAATGAATATTTCATTTATACATGAAGGAATGAAAGACTGAAGAATGAGTTAAATCTAACCTTAAGTCATCATATATTATAAAAAGCTAATATGCCAATAGACTGAATGACAGAACAAGCAAATAACCAGTCACTATGACATGTGCTGACCAGTAGTGGGTGTGCATGGAGCATGGTAGGCATTGGCAGCAGGCAGGATGATGGAGCAGGTGAGCAGGGGTGCCAGACCAAGGTGCAGTGCCAGTTGCTGTCATTGTGGTGAGCCTTTGGTGATTACTGAAAATTCTTTGCTCCCGTTCACCATGGTCCTGCCTGATGCTCACACCTTCTGCCTGTGCTGGCCCCAATTGTCCCTCAGGGCTTCTCTACCTCCCCCTACTCCTGAGGGGTGATCAGGGCAGCAGCTGCCATTCATACCCACTGAATGTGCTGCTCACACCCACTGCTGGTGCCCAGCATTGTTCCCAATCGCTCAGTACCATCAGTAGGTGCGAGCAGCGACTGACAACTCTGATTGCCCCTGAGGCCTTCTCAATCTTCCTCTGCTCCTGAGTGATGATCAGGGCAGCATACTTGCACTCACTGATGGCACAGAGCAATTGCGGCCAGCACCATCAGCGCATGGGAGCAGCAGTGACAAGTGAGGCTTCCAGCAGATAAGGGCCAGATGGCACAAGGGGCCAGGCGGGGGCATGGACCATGGTCCAAGACCCTTCCCTATGCCCACTGCAGCCTTGCGGCCCACAGCTCTTTTCATGGTGCATGAATTTGTGCACTGGGTTCGCAGTCTGTAATAATAAAAGCATAATATGCTAATTAGACTGGATGTTCTTCTGAATATCCTTCTGGATGAAGCCGGGGCTGTGAAGGAAGCCCTGGTCACTGTGGGCAGCTAGAGAGAAGCCTGGGTCCCAGATGCCAGAGGGAAGCTGGTGCCAGCAGCTGGGGTAAGGAAAGCCTACTCTTGCACAAATTTCATGCATTGGGGCTCTAGCATATAATTTCTTAAGGATGAAAATGAGGCAATAGATATGCATATGAAATTTTGTTTTTTTTTCCTTGTTTGGGCCTTAAGTAAAGAGGTTTGACTTAATCTTATTTCTTAATTCATAACACTTTACTATTATTGGCCAGATAAGTCCCTCTTATTAATTTATTTTTCCTTTTTTAAAACTTCATACTCTACTTACATGCCCTTCTACCTCATTGGCAACTAGGTTAATATGTTAAATGTGTATCTACATACATTACTGAATGTTTGGCAAGCATGTATTATTTTGTGCATTTTTTTCTTATTTGTATAAGTGGTACTGTCTTATCTCACTATTTCTTTTATTTTTTATTTTAACCAACATCTGTGTTGATAAATACACACACACACACACACACACACACACACACACACACATCTAAAGAATGCTTCTAGAAAAAACTGGTTTGGCTTAGTGAATGGAACGTCGGCCTGCAGACTGAGAGGTCCCAGGTTCGATTCTGGTCAAGGGCATGTACCTTGGTTGCAGGCACATCCCCAGTGTGGGGTGTGCAGGAGGCGGCTGGTCAATGTCTCTCTTTCATCAATGTTAATAACTCTCTATCTCTCTCTCTTCCTCTCTGTAAAAAATCAGTAAAATATATTTTAAAAAAATGCTCCTAGGAGAAAAACCAAGATGGCGGCATAGGTGAACACCTAAACTGCTGCCTCGCACAACAATTTCAAAACTACAACTAAAAGACAGAACGGACATCATCCAGAACCACAGGAAAGCTGGCTGAGTGGAAGTTCTACAACTAGAAGGAAAGAGAGGGGCTCACGGAGACCCAGAGGAGCTGCAAAAAGCTGAGGTACGGAGACGCATGCACGCTGAGAGAGCGGGCACCAGAGGACCTGGCTGGCTTTCTCTGGCGGGAGGGAAACGGAGACTCTCAACGGCATTGAACCCCTTATCTTACGACACTAAACCCCAGATCCAGCCGAAACTCATACGGGGGAGTTTGGACTGTGAAAAGGGAGAGGTGCACGGAAATTTAGGGGAGTCTCAGAAGATCAGGTCTGGTCTCGCACGCGCACGGTACTGCGCAGAGGACAGATTGCTGTCTGTGCCGCAGGCTTTCGCGAGTGGGCTGGAGACAGACCCTCCCAACTGTGCCACTTCTGAGTCCACTGACCCCTGTTTCGGGCGAAACCCTGGGGACCTAGACTTGTGTGGTCCTGGTGTGCAGGGAAGATGGAAAGGCAGCGGTTAGAGGCACAGGGACCTCTCCAGCGATTACCCAGTCACGTGAGACTCGGGGGCCATGGAGGGCGGGGCAGACTGGAAGGCAAGGCTGTCCCTTAAGCCCTGAGACTCCACCGCTCCCAAGCTCAACCGAGGCTTCTGCGGCTTTGTGTCTGCTATCATAGGGCTGAATCCAACACAGAAGTTTCCCCGGCATGGTGAAGATGCCGAGACAGGGGAAGGGATCACAAACAAAAGAAATGGAGGGAAAAAAAAAAGACTGGATATAGAGTTCAAAACCACGCTTATGGGGTTTTTCAAGAATATGTTAGTAAAGATGGATAATTTAGCAAGACCCAAGAGGAGATGAAAAAGGACATACTAGAGATGCAGGGGAGCCAACTAGGGATGGAAAAGGTCCAACTGGAGATGATAGAGGACCAAATAGAAATTAGACATACACTGACTGAAATAGGGATTATTGTACAGAGTCCTGGCAGCAGACTGGAGAAAGGCAAGAATCAAGTAAAAAATTTGAAATATAAAGAGGCAGACAACATTCGACTGGAAAGGCAAGAAGAGAGGAGAATCCAAAGGTGTGAACATAATGTGGGGAGCCTCTGGGACAGTTTCAAGCGTGCCAACATCAGAATTGTGGGGGTGCCAGAAGAAGAGAGAGAGCAAGATACTGAAAACCTATTTAAAGAAATAATGACTGAGGGGGACCGGGATCCGGGGAAGGAGCCGCCCGCCTCCCCGGCCTGGAGGTCGAGGCCCCGGGGCCTGGGGGGACGTGCCCCGCAGCACAGGGCGCCGGGCTGGGCCCCGCAGTGGGGAAATGCAGGCATGGAATGCCGACTAGCCGAGCTCTGCTCGGCGCCCAGCCGACCTCCTCCCAGTGCTGGATTGGGTCTCTGCTGCTGGCGGCACCCGTGGGGGAGAGGGACCGGGCTGGGGTGCTGGGGTGCTGGGGCGCTGGGGCCAGGCTGCGGGCGCTGAGACTCTCGCGCTGAGGCTGAGGCTGGGGCCCTCGTGCTGAGGCTGGGGCTGAGACCCTCGCAATGAGGCTGAGGCCCTTGTGCTGAGGCTGGGACCCTCGCGCAGAGGCTGAGGCCCTCGTGTTGAGGCTGGGGCTGAGGCTGGGACCCTTGTGCTGAGGCTGAGGCTGAGGTTGAGACCTTCGTGCTGAGGCTGAGGCTGGGACCCTCGTGCTGAGGCTGAGGCTGAGACCCTTGTGCTGAGGCTGGGGCTGAGGCTGGGACCTTCGTGCTGAGGCTGAATCTAAGGCTGGGTCCCTCGTGCTGAGGCT
>JAAGEH010001508.1:0-33683 GCA_011751065.1 Lasiurus cinereus | reverse complement strand
ATAGTAGTACATATGTCTCCTTCTCCCCCCCCCCCCATTGACCTCTCCCCAGCCTTACCTGCCCTCCCCCACTCGGTGTCTTATATCCACCGGTTATGCTTATATACATGCATACAAGTCCTTTGGTTGATCTCTTACAGCCCCACCCCCACAACCTCCCCTGCCTGCCCGCTGTAGTTTGACAGTCTGTTCAATACTCCTTTGCCTCTGTATCTACACCACCTTCCCTGATTCTTTTCTTTAAAAAATCTTGCATCTGCAGATTAGAAATAAACCTATGAAAACAAAAAATGTTTGAGTCCCAATTTCAATGTCCAGCAGTTCTGTGTCCTAGTTTCAATGTCAAATAGTTCCTTATGTATACATGTCAGCAATGGTACCTGAATGGTGGACAAATGGTATCTGGATGGTCCGACCCTCTAGGCAACCTGTAGTGACCCACAGTTGCTGACTGCTAGCATGGCAAGGTGTCATCAGTGTCTTCCATCTCTGGCTTTTAATACCAAAGCCACATTTTATTGAAACAGTTATAGCAATAAAATTAGTTAATACATCACATAGTTAGTTAGCTTTTGTATGTGTGTGTGTGTGTGTGTGTGTGTGTGTGCGCATGTGTGTTTTGAGAACATTTAAGATTTACTCTCTAAATGAACTTTAAGTATACAGTATTGTTAACTATAGTCACCTATCATGTGTTCTTCATTAGTTATAGATTAAATCACTTTAGGAGATTTGAATGAAATGTAAGTAGGTGCCAAAAAGAACCATCCAAATGTAAATATATTAGCCCTTTCCAAATACTTATATTTTCAAATTGATATTTATAGAGTCAGAATGGTACTTCATAAGCCATAAGATTCAACTCATTAATCTCTAAGTGGCATTTCTCAGATCTACGGTAACAAACATACTTACTGTCAAGTTCCAAAGTTCTTTTGTTCTCTCACTGTTGCTATAAGATTTTGTTACTCTCTACTAGGAAGCCTAAAGTTATTCAGTGAGTTTCTTTGGCTTCATGCTTCTCCCTCTTAAAGTTCATTTAATCTCCTTTTTTTTACATTGTCCTCTTTTCCAGTGTTCATATGCATTTGATTCCAGTCCTTCCTTCATCTGCTATAAACCTGAGAATCTTTTTCTTTAATTTTCACTTTTCTCTCAATTGCCTTAACTTTTAGCTAGCAGGGTACTGAAGTCCTCTGACCAAACTCAACTTATAAGCACTAGGATGGTGGAACAACCGACCAAAAGGTACATGTGTCTATTATTTAGTGAACTTAGTTCTCACAATTGAACTTGAAAAATAATATAACTTGGAGCTCTGAAAATACATATGATTTCCGGAGGAGACAGACAATATAGGGTAAATTAAAAGAACTTGCATCATTTTAATGTCCCCTCCAACTTTGAACACTCAAATGATGGGTACATTAGTAAAAGAAATTACAGTGCAGGAAATAGACAGTACATAAACGTATCCACTGACTTGTCCCAAAAACACATCATTGGAAGCATCTAACAAAAATGGACAAAATGATAGAGGGTCAGAAGCAACATTAAAGATTCATGTGGAAGAAGAAGAGTAGCCACGTGGACTAGGTGTATACTAAGTAAAATAAAGTCATCGATGAGGTACATAAATTGTAATGCGCTATTAAAATTGGAGTCTTACAACATAGCTTTCAAGCAGCCAGTGGAATCAGAAACAATCTATGTTAATGTTCCCCTACCTTCCAGCTGAGCACATAGCCTGAATTTTGCACTCAATACTAGGCATTAAAATGGAAAAGAGACCTATATATTAGGTGTAGTGGTAGTGGTAGAAGCAACAATTACTGAAATCTATTAAAAAAATTAACTTGAACTCAAGCTTTCTTGTGCATAGGTACCATTATTTGCACATTAGAGATAAGGAAACTGAGGGGAAGAGGAATTAATAGATTTCCCAAGTAGAAGATTTGAGTGGTCACAAGCCATTTGCCCCAGAACATGAGCATCCACTGTCCTTGCCGCTGCTGTCCCCAGGCCTCATCTCTGTAGTCTCTCTGTTGAGATTACTGTGGCTGATCATCGTGTAGTATTAGAGGCCCTTCTTGGTCCATAACCTGACTACTTTGTGTCCCTGCCAATGCACATGACCAGGGAAAGCAAAAGAATCAGTGAAGATCAGTGGGTCTCAGTGAAGATCTGATCAAAGAGGATGTTCTAACAGGGGCATCCTCACTTCAGAGGGCACTTCGTGTCTCTCCTGTGTTCTACCTACTTGTCTGCATCTGGGGGAGGGAAAGTGTCTTGCTTCACTGCCTTCTCTAAAGAAATTGCATCAAAAGAGAGAGTGCTGTCCAGCCAGCATGGCTCAGTAGTTGAGCATCGACCTATGAACCAGAAGATCATGGTTTGATTTCTAGTCAAGCCACATGCCTGGGTTGTGGGCTCCTGTGAGGTATGTAGGAAGCAGCCAATCAATGATCTCTCTCATCATTGATTCTTCTCTCTCTCTCTCAATCTCTCTTTACCTCTGAAATCAATAAAAAAATACATATTTTAAGAAGTAAGAGGGTTTATTTTTCATTATCTATTTTTCTCTAAAGGCTCAAAATTAGTTATCAACTTAGTTGATATATCTTGATTAGAGTAAAAGCGATTAATAAACATTTCAGATTCCAACAAACTTTATGTTCAGCCCACTGAGGGGAAATTTTCCTCTGAATAACATTTCCAGAAATTTAAATTTAAGACCAAATTATGTAGTAAAATATATATTCCTTATTTTTTTTTAAATATGCACTCACAAATACTAGTAGTATTCTGGGCAAATAACTGATAAATTAACACACTTAGGTATCTTATCATTATTCAAAAATTATCACAAATTTATTCATTTTATTTATCTTAATATATCTTCTATTACATATAATACATCTTCCATTACAGTTGATTGACAACTGTCAATCAGATCATCCATTAAAATGTAATTAAACTTATCTCAGAATCATTTCACAAGCACTGACAATTACATGAACTAAAGTAAGAAAATAAATTTTGAGTCTTTTAGGTCTTTTTACTGATTAATATTTTCCAATTTTATGTAATCTAATCAAATTAGTGAAGTTTGAAATAAATTATTCTTCTGCATAAATGACATGTCTAGTTGCTATTACCTACGGAAAATATTTTCTATGCCCAAGTACATCAAGTAAACATCGAGGACTTCCATCTTAGCTTAAAATTCATTTTAAAATGAGGGAGTTAAAAATAATTTTATCTTATGAAGTAAAAATGAAATATCAATTAATAAATTATCTTTGTAATTCATAATAAAATTATTTGTTATTTTACTAACAAAGAAATTGCAGAATAGTAACTGTATTATTCCATTTTTATGATTTAGAACATGAAATATTTTCTAGGTTTACAGAGGATGTTAGTCTCAATATGTGAGGGGTATAGGTGATTTTATTTTGGATGAATTCCTAAAAATTAATTTCTCTCTCTTAAAGAGAATTTTTAAAACACACTTATGACTTTAGGTCAATTAATCCACATAAAATTGCTCATATTTCACATTTATAAAACATCACATTCATATGATTTAATCTAACATCTTTATAACTAAAACATTTATGATTTATTCCAATATTTTGAAGTGATCTAATTTCATGATTCTTTCCTATACCCATAATTTTTTCTTCTACTACATTATCATTAACATTCTAATAGCTATATAGACAGTTTTTTAAAAAATAAAACTTTACAATAATAATTCATTTTAGATTCTCTATAGATCTCTAATAAGAATTATTATCTGCATTTAACAGATATGAAAACTGAGGCAAAAGGGATTACATATCTCCATGACTCTCATAACCATTGAGTTGTGGAGTCATGATATAAACCATTAGTCTAGGCTGATAGCCTGTGCTCTTAATCATGCCACTCTGTTGATCTATCTTTCTAAGATGGTTGCCTGAATTATGGTGGCTTATCAATTTGTCATTGAAATCAGGAATCTAATATTCCCTTTATTGCTTTGAGCAATATTATAATTTCTGCTATGACATTTATGTAATCATTCATTCACTGTTTCTTAGAGTCATATTTTCATATGCAGCTTTCTGTCCCATCTGCCTTGACTTTAGATATATGATGTCTATCTATGCCTCCTTCCTGTTTGCACTGTTTATTACAGTAATAAAGAAATCTGCCATAGAGAAAATATAAATCCATAAAATTCCCCATTAGTTTTCTTTTTTAGAATTAGCAGTGCCTACCCAGGGATGGCTCACCTCAGCCAATTAACAAATGGTTGAAAACATCTCTCCTTCAATTCTCCTTTTTATCTAAAACTAGTGACCTGGTGCACAAAATTCATGCACATTAAAAGGGAATTAAGTAGAAGAAATAATTTAATATTTCTATTTGCCCTTTCTCTATAATAGAAGTGTCAGAGATGAAAGAAAATTAGTAAAATGTATCTGAAAACCTTTCTCCTGTCAGAGTCTGGGGCACACCATGGGACCCAGAGTCAAGTCTCCACCCACCCACATGCACCTCAAAATCATGTAAGACCCAGACCCTACCAGCCCATCCTTGTCAAGCCCTGCTGGGCAGGGGCTGTAGCCTCAGGTCCCCTGGCCTGATGCCAGGACAGGGGCATGGCCTGAATTCCCCAAGCCCAAACCAGAGCAGGGGGCATACCTTGAGGTGGAAGACATGGCCTGAGATACCCTGTCAAGGCCCACTAGGTGGGGGCATGGCCTGTCAAGCCCCACCAGATGGGGGGCACAGGTCCCCCAGCCCAGCACCAGAGGGGAGAACAGACTCAGGTCCAGGTGAGGGAGGTGTGCAGCCTGAGTTCCCCTGACCCACCACTAGGGTGCACCTTGAGGTCCCCTGTCAAGCCCTGCTGTGTAGGGGGCCCAGCCTGAGGTCCCCTGTTAAGCCCAGCCAGGCAGGGTAGAGTAGTCTCAGATGCCCCAGCCTGGTGCTAGGGCAGGAGTAGCAGCCTGAGGTCCCCTAGCCCAGCACCAAAATGGGAAATGCACCTTGAGGTCCCCTGTCAAGCCCCATGGGGATGGGAAAGGGTGTAGCCTCAGGTCCCTGCTGATTGCTCATTAAGGCTTCTTATGGAAACTTGGCCTCAGCTGTGGATACAGCCATCATTTGATGGAGTGATGGTCAATTAGCATATCCCCTCTTTATTAGATAAAACTAGAATTAACATAATTAGAATGTCCATACTACTCAAAGCAATTTGTAGATTCAATGCAATCCCTTTTAAAATACCAATGGCGTATTTCACAGATACAGAACAAATACTCCAAAAATTTATAGGGAACCAAAATAGATCCCAAATAGCCATAGCAATCTTGAGAAAGAACAAAGATGGAGGGATCAGAATACCAGATACCACATTATACTACAAAGCCACTGTACTCAAAACAGCCTGGCACAAGAACAGGATATAGATCAATGGTACAGAACAGAGAACCTAGAAACCTACCCAAGTCATTAAGTTCAATTTATATTTGACAAATGAGCACACAATAAAGACAGTCTCTTCAATAAGTGGTATTGGGAAAATTAGACAGGTACATGCAAAAAAATGAAATTATACCATACACAAGAATAAGTTCTAAAGAGATAAAAGACTTAAATATAAGCCATAACACCATAAAAATACTAGAAGAAACCAAAGGCAGCAAAATCTCAGACATCTCTTGTAGCAATATATTTGTGGGTACATCTCCTAGGGCAATAGAAACAAACAAACAAAAATCAAATGGGAATACATCAAAATTAAAAACTTCTGCACAGCAAAAGTAGCAATCAACAAAATGAAAAGGGAGCACACTATATAGGAGAACATATTTGCCAAAGATATATCTGACCGGGGGTCAATTTCCAAAATATATAAAGATCATCATACAACTTAACAAAATGAGAACAATCCAATGTAAAAAAAAAAAAAAAGGGCGAAGGACCCAAATAGATACTTCTCAAAAGATATCATATAGATGCCAAGAGACACATAAAAAAATGTTCAGTCACTAATCATGAGAGAGGTTCAAATTAAAACAACAATGCGGTATCACCTCACACCTGCCAAAATGGCTGCCATCAATATATCAGCAAATGACAAGTGCGGACAAGGATGTGGAGAAAATGCCACCCTAGTACACTGCTGGTGGGAATGCAGACTAGTACAGCCACTATGGAAAACAGTATGAATTTCCTCAAAAATTTCAAAATGGAACTGTTATTTGACCTAGTGAACCCACTTCTAAGGAATATGTCCTAGGAATACTGAAACACCAATAAAAAAGAATATATGCACCCCTATGTTCATAGCAGCATTATTTACAATAGCTAAGACCTGAAAACAGCCCAAGTGCCCATCAGATGAGTGGATAAAGAGCTGTGGTACATTTGCACCACAAAATGCTATGTAACTATGAAAAAGAAGAATCCCTAATCTTTTGAGACAGCATAGAGAGACCTGCAGATGATTATGCTAAGAAAAATGTGCCAGTCAGAGAAGACAAGTATCTCATGATTTCACTTATATGTGGAACCTAATGAACAAAAGAAGCTGATGAACAAAATAGATACAGAGACATTGAAACATGCAAAAGACTGATGAATCTCAGAGGGAAGGGTAAGTGAGGGATAGGGGGAAGATATTAACCAAAGAATATATATGCATATATGCATAACCCATGGAAACAGACAATAGTGAGATGAAGGACTGGGCAGGGGGAGGCATGGAGGGTGGTTAATAGGGGAGGGGGGAAAGGGGACATCTGTAATACTTTCAAGAATTAAAATAAATTAAAAATAACATAAACCCAGCCAGCATTGCTCACTGGTTGAGCATTGATTGATGAACCAGGAGGTCACAGTTCAATTCCCAATCAGGGCACATGCCCAGGTTGCAGGTTCACTTCTCAGTGTGGGGCATGCAGGAGGCAGCTGATCAATGACTCTCTATCTCCCTCTCCCTTCCTCTCAGAAATCAATAAAAATATATTTTAAAAATAAAATAAAAATAGCCTTTCCAGAGGTTAATTTACATCTGAGATTCTGTGAAGATTTCTGACTTTTCATAATCTACATCATTTTCTCAGGAATAGTCATTGATATTGAACCTTGTTCATTACTTCAGTTTGCTTTATATCTAGTACTAAAGGCCCAGTGCACAAAATTCATGCACTGAGGGGGGTCCATCAGCCCAGCCTATGCCCTCTCAAGCTTGGTTAAGGGACACCCCCAACCCCCTGAGAGCATGAATTTAAGGATGTCAATTAGAGAATTGGACATCTTTAGCACTGCCACTGAGACAGGAGAGGCTCCCACCATTGCAACTGCATTTTGAGCCTGGCTCAGGGCTTCTGGCTGAGTGGCACTCCCCCTGTGGGTATGCACTGACCACCAGAGGGCAGCTCCTGCATTGAGCATCTGCCCCTCGTGGTCAGTGCAGGTCTAGGGATCGGTTGTTCTGCTGTTTGGTCAGTTTGCATATTAACCTTTTATTATATAGGATAACATCTACTATATTTCCAATAGTAATGTAAATACTTTTCGCTATTTTTTAAATTTCCTATGATAACTTTAACTTCTGGAAGAATTTGCTATACTAGTTGTCATCTTTTGAAAGATGTGGAAAGAGAATGTCCTAAACATGTGTCATTCCCAAAGCATCACCATCTTATGTCACTACATTTTGTAAAAGCTATTTGGACACATCTGCTTCTAGGATTGTTTGATTTAGTCTGATATAAATCACTAAGCTGAAGGCCTCCAATACCCTTTTCACATAAATTTACCCAGACTATTTATCCCTCATGTCCCCAATAATCTCCTAAGCATGGTTTTTCTCATATAACATATAATTTTTTCTGAATACACAGTGAAGTCCCATAGACTTGGAGTTGTGATATAAAAAAATGCTCATAGCCGAAACTGGTTTGGCTCAGTGGATAGAGCGTTGGCCTTCAGACTGAAAGATCCCGGGTTTGATTCTGGTCAAGGGCATGTACCTTGGTTGCGGGCACATCCCCAGTAAGGGATGTGCAAGAGGCAGCTGATCAATGTTTCTCTCTCATCGATGTTTCTAACTCTCTATCCCTCTCCCTTCCTCTCTGTAAAAAATCAATAAAATATATATTAAAAATTGCTCATAGACCTTTACATTATTATAAAAGTTTATATGTTATAATAATATCAGTAACATCTACTTATGTAGCTCTCAGTTCTTAAAACATGATATCCTATTTACGTGAAGCTAAAAAAGGTAATAATATGGCTAATTAGCTAATAAGAATTTTTATTTATGATCAACAATTACTATATTTATAAAGTATCTATTATATAAGTGTTTTTTTAACTGGTATTTTGTAATATAAGTAGCTTTGCATTAAATGTTCTCAACAATGCTAAGCTATAGGTTTCATATTTCCCCCAATTTTTCAGATGAAGAAGCTGAATGAAGCTAACAGGGGAAAGCTCTTAGTAGAAGCACTTTACCCCAAGGATCTTTAATTTCAAAGTCCATGATCTTATATTCTCACGATATGAATCCATTTGGTTAAGAAATAAGATCAGAATAGATTTCCTGTTTCGTAACATACTGCTCTCCTACTTTGCATTTCTGTCAGCTGCTAAAAAAAAATATTTATAGAAATAATAAGAAAGTGATGTTTGCCCAGGACACTAGCATAAAAATGTTAGTCATTATGTGTGTAAGACAAAAGGCAAATGCTTTAGAATGGGATTGGCCTGCACTCAATTTGGCTTCAGTTATGTGCTGTGAGGTCTTGGGCAACTGGCTTCCACTGAGCCTCCGCTACATTATCTGCATGGTAGAGGGCAAGGCTGTTTCTTTAACCCTTAAGTTGTTGTTTGTTTGTTTGTTGTTTTTAAGTCTTACTGAGAATATTTTTCCATTGATTTTTTTTTAGAGAGAGTAGGAGAGGGAAAGACAGAAATATTGATGTGAGGGAAACACATCGATTGGTTGCCTCCTGCTTGAACCCTAACCTGAGCTCAGGCCAGGGGAGACCCTGCAACCGAGGTATGTACCCTTGACCAGAATCAAACCTGGCATCCTTTAGTCCACAGGCCAATGCTCTATCCACTGAGCAAACTGGATAGAGCACCCCTAAGTTGTTTTGAAATTTAACCAAATATAAAATTCCTAGCAAAATGCCTAGCATGTAGGTGCTTGGTTAAAGTGACTTAATGCACATAGTTCAGCACTTATTACTTAACAGGAATGAATGTGTTAGTTATTTTATTATGTGCTTAGATTGAAAAATCTCCATTAGTAGTAGCCTAATTCTCACTACCCTAATTCTATTTGCATAACATTAAGAAATAATGATTTAAGTCATCATTAGTGTAAATGCATGTAACATTCTGTTAATGAGAATAACATCAAGAATGGGAAAAGTATTTACAACAGGAAAAAAAATACTGTAGAGAAAATAAATAAACAAGATTTTTACTTAAGTATTTTACTTATTTGCATCATTGATGCAACAATTTTACTATGTTACCAAAATGCCCTATTTATCTGCAATATTTGTATGTGCATACATAATAACTTATTAAACCTTTTTAGAAGTTTATGAGTATAGCAGATGATTGTGAAGTTAAAATAAATAGGAACAGGAAATGTTTTGACCAGACAGCCTCAATACATAACCTTCAGTGTATATACCTGACAGGACCCTCAACAAGAAACAATCTGAGAAACTTGACTGCCTTTTCTTTTTGCCATTAAAACCCTGAGAAATGGAGTGAAATGACTTAGACAATGCTTCTCAATCTTAGTTTTATGTCAAAATCACATGAAGAGCTTTGAAGGCTCACATTTGGAGCTCCTGCTCCAAACATTTTCAATCAGAAATCCCACAGAGACCCTTTCCTCTCCTTAAGTCTGTCACCACATACAACTCTGCCATATTGCTATTTGTATGTGCTCTCACTAAAAAATAGGCAGTGCTCTGATAGTGATCAAAGGTAAAATATAATCACAGTTAGCCCTGGCCAGTGAGGCTTAGTTGGTTTGATATTGTCCCATGCACAGAAAGGTTGCTGGTTAGATTTCCAATCAGGGAACATGCTGGGTTGTGGGCTTCATCCCACAAGGGGTATGCAGGAGGCAGCCAATCAATGTTCTGCTCTCAGATCACTATTTCTGTCCCTCTCCCTTCCTTTTTCTCTAAAACTCAAGTTAAAAATTCTTAGAAATAGTAATCAGTTATTGGGCACATTTTCATAATCATTTCTTATTATAAGTTGTAGAATCATCCTGCAATAATAATTACATGATTCCTTCCTTCTGATTCCTGCCTGGCTCATTCATCCATAAAGACTGCAGCAGCCAATAATGAACTAGATCATATTAGTGCCTTGTGAATTCAGAATAAGCGTACATTGTAAAACCGTGTGACTCATTGGATAACATTGCTTGAAATGGACAACTAGGATATGAGCAGGATTAACATAAATCTTAAGATTCATGAGTAACCTTTAATGCTTTAGTTTAAGGCTTCCAGATAGCAAATTAGTTTGTTAGATTAAGACTTGAATGGAGTCATGCACTAATCTAGTTGAAGATTTTTAGAAATGGACAGATTCTATCCTTTACAGAATCAGTATTTCTATTTCTTTCTAAAATATAAAGATTGAAACACATTAAAGAAAATATTCCAAAGGAACTTTCCAGTGGAAAACTATGGTTAAGTATATGTTTATTATAATATTATGGTAAAATATTAGAAAAGAATTAACAATAGGGGAATGATTTATTAAAGCATGGTATGGCTCAATGCCAACTTAACTCTTTCCATGGAAATTGCTTCTTACTTACCCCATAGTACTAACACTCTCTTTCTTGAGACCTCAGATAACACATGGCCCCTTGTTATTCTTTATTATTGAATACTAGTGACACAATGCACAAATTTGTGCACTTTGAAAGGAAATTAATTAGAAGGTGGCCAGCAGGGCAGGACTGGGAGGAATGGGCAGGACAACCCTGGAGCCAATCTCCCATGATCTCCCTCACCTGAAGTGGCGCTGTGTCTCTAAGGGTGTCTGCAGAATGAATGGGGGCTGTGTCTCTAAGGGTGTCTGCAGAATGAACAGGGTCTCTCCAGCAGATAGGGTCTCTTGGCCTTGACTGCAGTTATTGGGCAAAAACCAGCTCTCTGACATCCCCTGAGGAGTCCCGGAGTACAACAGGGCATTCTGCAAAGTCGCTGTTCTACAGGGTGTGGAATCCAAATGCAAGTGTGCAGTAAACCAGATTTGAGCCAATAATGTCCCAGCAACAACATAACCTATGGACAAAGGTGGAATTGTGCAGCTTGTGAGGAATTAAGCTCACTCTGCCCTGGTTTCAGGGTGCATCACCTGAGAACTGCTGCTACCAGTCTCTGCATCTCAGCAACTCCTGTGTTGACCATCTGCCCCCTGGTGGTCAGTGTGTGTCATAGCAACTGGTCATTTGCTGTTTGGTCACTTTGCATATTAGCCTTTTATCATATAGGATACTAGAGGTTCATTGCAGGAAGATTCCTGCAAGAATAGGGCTTCCAGCAGAATTCTCCGTCTCCTCATCTGCTTCTCTCCCATCTCCACAGCCCTGCCTGCTTCCCTCCCTTCTCTACAGTCTCACCAGCTTCCATTCCTTTCACAGCCTCCCTGCTTTATTCTACACAGCTTCTCTCTCTTCTGCAGCACTTGGCTTTCTTCTACACTATCTTCAGTCTTTGCTCTACATCTGGATATGCAAATTAACCGTCATATTGATTGGTTAAACTTGCATGCTCAATCCTGATTGGATGGTGGTTGTGGCTTTTGGGCATGGCAGAGGTATAGTCAATTTGCATGTTTCTCTTTTATTAGATAGGACTAGAGGCTCGGTGTATGAAATTCATGCATGGGGGAGGGGAGGGTGGCCCTTAACCCAGCCTGTATCTTCTCCAATCTGGGACCCCTTGAGGGATGTCTTACTGCTCCTTTAGGCCCAATCCCACTAGGATTGGTCCTAAATGGGCAGTTGGACACCCCTATCACAATCCTGGACTTCTGGCTCCCAAGTGCTCACCTGCCTGCCTTCCTGATTGCCCCTAACTGCTTTTGCCTGTCAGCCTGATCATACCCTAACTACTCCCCTGCTAGACTGTTTACCTTTAACTGCCCTCCCTTGCAGGCCTGGTCATCCCTAATTGCCCTCCCCTTCAGGCCTGGTTCCCCCAACTGCTCTCCCCTACAGGCTTGGGTCCCCCACCAACTGACCTTCCCTGCAGGGCTGGTCACCCCTAACTGCCCTTTGTTGAAGGCCTGATTGTCCCCAACTGCTCTCCCTTACAGGCCTGATCACTCTCAACTGCCCTCTCCTGTTGGCCATCTTGTGTCTACACAGGGACAGCCATCTTTGACCACATGGGGGCAGCCATCTTGTATGTTAGAGTGATGGTCAATTTGCATATTACTCTTTTTTTAAATATATTTTATTGATTTTTTACAGAGAGGAAGAGAGAGGGATAGAGAGTTAGAAACATTGATGAGAGAGAGACATTGATCACTGCCTTCTGTATGCCCCCTACTGGGGATGTGCCCGCAACCAAGATACATGCCCTTGACCAGAATCAAACCTGGGACCTTTCAGTCCGCAGGCTGATGCTCTCTATCCACTGAGCCAAACCGTTTCGGCTGCATATTACTCTTTTATTAGATAGGATAGAGGCCTGATGCATGGGTGGAGCTGGCTGGTTTGTCCTAAAGGGTATACCAGATCTTGGGGCATGGGACAGCCTAGGCAAGGGGCCTGTGGTAGTTTTCAGGCCAGCCACACCACTAGCCAACCAAGTGGAGGCCCTGGTATCTGGGATTTATTTACCTTCTATACCTGAAACTTTGTAGCCTTAAGCAGAGCCAAGCCTCCTGCTCACTCTTTGGCTGCAGCCATTTTTGTTGGGATTTATTTATCTTCTATAATAGAAACTTAGTAGCCTTGAGTGGAGGTCTGGGCCTACCAGAGCTGCTGAAGCTTGGCTTCTTCCATTGACGGGGGCAACTCAAACCTCTTGCTCTCTCCAGCTCCATGGCTGCTGCTATTTTTGTTGGGGTTTATTTATCTTATATAATTGAAACTTTGAAGCTTTAGTGTATGTCTGGGATGGCCAGGGTGTATAAGAAGCTTGGCTTCCTCCATTGCAGGAGAAACCCAAGTCTCCTACTCACTCCATGGCCACAACCATCTTGGTTGGGTTAATTTGCATACTTGCTCCTCATTGGCTGGTGGACATGACTTGTGGTTATAGCAGAGATATGGTCAATTTGCATATTACTCTTTTATTAGATAGGATAGATTGCTTGGATGGTCACATCAGTCTTCTCAGTACTAAAGCACTCATTTCTTCCACTGTCAAAAATTTTGGCATTGATCTACTGACAAGCACCACTCTGAGGATTATTTCCTAAATATTAGATATGGCAGTACAAAAGTTAACTCCCTTGATCCAGGACAACTCTAAGTGTTAACTTGAGTTTCTCAAAAGATTGGTAGAAGGCTTTGTTACAGTTATTTTCTAGCTCAAATTTTCCCTCAGTCCACATAGCCCACCAAAGGTGATAAACTAAGGGCAATCCCCATTCGATTTCCTGAATGTAAATCTTTTTCTCAGATGCTGCTCTCCAGGGAACACGATTACCAGTGTGCCTGGCGTGGACACCTCATGAGCTGGACTAATGCATCTCTTTCGCCTTCAATTTTGGGATTCAATTACTGGAATTAGAAATCATATGCTAAATATGTTTTCAAATTTCTTAAAAAGATATATCACATATGTAATACTTTCAACAATAAAGATAAATTTTTAAAAAGAAAATAGCAACAACTATAAAAAACTAAATAACAAAATAAAATGTAACTCAAGTCATGTAATTCTACTCTCTTGCTCAAAATCCTCTATTGGGGCTTTTGCTTGCAGCTATACAAGAGTAATTTATCTTGGACTAAGCTTTCTACTAAAAACAAAACAAAACAAAACAAAAAACAAACCAAAAAAAAAAAACATTCCCGAGAGAAAGTAAATGTTCTGTGGCAAGTATTCTATTTGCCATACTATTTTTTTCACTTAACATCCTTTGCTACTTCTATTCATGAGGCATAAAAGCCAGTCAAAGAACAATATACAAAAACTGTATCAGCCTTACTGGCTAGAAGGGGAAAAAAATGGAGTTTGGAGCTAACAAGGAAGGCAAGAATAATGGGTCAATCTTGTAACATAGAAACCCACCCCTGAAACCTATATGTTCATGTTGACCAATGTCAACCCAATCAATTCAATAATAAAAAGGAAGAATGGATCCATAACTCAGTCAATGGAAACTTCATGAAAGGGTATCCAATATTTTGTGGCTGGTTCTCATTTCTGATTCCTAAGCTGTGTATGCAGGTGGTAGAATACTTTAATATTTTTTAAAGAAATAGAGTCTACTACAAAAAAAAATGCCAAGCAAACTCTAGGCTAAGGTGGCTTTACTAGTGAAGTAATTTTCCTTGAACTGCCCTCTTTCATGACATAGAGCTGGGATAGATGAACAGCTAAAGGGATTTTCCATACCTGTTGCCATATGACCATAGATTCTAATCTGTGAAATAAATGCCAAGGTTATTGCCTTTTTTCCCTCTAGTTCAATGCATAATTATCTTGCTCCCAATCTATTTATTATTAGTGAGTTAACTAAGTATGCCCTCCCTATAATGTTCATGTAGTTAAGAAACATCCCATCAGTAGGATTTTTACAGTAGAAAAGAACAATCATTTGTTTATTCAAAAATGCATCTTGAGAAAATTCTCTGTGTCAGAGACAGGAGTGATCATGTTCTAAAGGAGGGGGAATTGAGATCAAAGTTCTGGTAGACCATACATCACTATTTCTGAAACAGCAGCAGTACTGGGAGGGGGGATAGGATATACCTTCAGGGGCAGGAGATACAGAGACAGACGGGAACACACAAGGAAAATCAAGGAATGGTAGAAAAGAGGTAAAGGGCAACAAATTTTGTAATATAATAGGAGGCAAAGCTATTTGCTAAAAGAGAAACAGGTTTTAAGGTGGAGACGAGAAGCCTAGTGAATATTTGGGACAATTGTTACAGTAAATAACTAGTGGTCCAGTGCATGAAATTTGTTCACATTAAAAGGGAATTAATTAGAGGACATATTTTAATATTGCTATTTGCCCTTTCTCTATAATAGAAGTGTCAAGAGATGAAAGAAAAATAGTAAAATGTATATGAAAACTTTCCTCCTGTCAGAGTCTGGGGCATACCACAGGACCCAGAGTCAACTCCCCACCCACCCACGTGCACCTCAAAAATCACACAAGACCCAGATCCGGCTGGCCCCCCACCATTGGGCTAGATTGTGACCTGGCTGGTCCTACCCTTGTCAAGCCCTGCCAGGTGTGGGGTGCAGCCTCAGGTCCCCTAGCCCAGCGCCAGGGCAGGGGGCACAGCCTGAGATCCCCCAGCCTGGATTTCACCTTGAGGTCCTCCATCGAGCCCTGGCACCAGGGTGAGGGGCATGGTCTGAGGTCTCCCTGTTGTGTAGGGAATGGGGTGCAGCCTCAGGTCCCTACTGATTGCTCATTACGGGAACTCAGCCTCTGCTGTGGGTGCAGCCATCTTGTGTTACAGAAACCCCTTCCCCCCTCCACTGTGAGCGCCACCATCTTTGTGATGGAATAATGGTCAATTGGCGTATTCCTTCTTTATTATATAGGATAGATAAATAAATGGAGTAATAAATAATGAGGAAGTATCAGATGAGGCTAAATGACCACACCTCCTAAAACAAAAGAAGTAGATTGAACCAGGAAAATCAAGAAGAACGAAACTGGGAACCAATTTACCTCAGAGAGAGACTGGGAGGCAGGAGGAGGGGGATTTGCAAAGCTTCTGGAGAGAGCATTCCACATGCATTTACACAGTATGAAAGAAGCATATATCTATCTGGTCTTTGAAAGGTTTTAAAGTCTAGTTAAGGACATGGGACTTATGTGATATTAAAATGAGAGTTTAAATAAAAATATGTGAATAAGAATAAATGTTCATGTTGTAAATCTCAAACAAATTCTTTGGGGGAAACTAAGGTAGATGATGAGCTTGGATCGAAGTTTCTTGAAGAAGGTGAATTTCAAACAGAAATGTGGGAAAGGAGACTCCAGGCTGGCAAAGAGATAAGGGGGAATCTCTGAAAGCAGAAAGAATTATCAGAGCTGGGAGACCTGCCTTCGAGTTTTTCTAAGGGTCCTCCATCCCCACCCGTTTACTGCTCTCTGCCAGGCTTAGGACTAGCCAGGGTCAAGAGAAAGAGGAAGGGACAGAGAAGGTAATAATATCTCTGCTTAACTCCCATGTGACAGTATAGTTGGCACCCTCAGCTACAAGAATGGAAAAGATTTATCTGTGTTTAGAATAAATCACTTCTGAGATAAATCCTCATCTGCCTATACAAAATAATTTACCCTTGCCAAAATTGGCTATTGGTTTAGTCTTTAGTGCAGCCATGGAAGCCACATGGAACTCAAACCAAACAGCAACCTCCTTCTCTGCCAATGGATCCCACAACACCTTCTGCCCCCTACACCTCTAAATCTTGTCCATATTGAGAAAGTCCTACAAGCACTGCCCTGTCAGAATAATGCCTGGAAGCATTATTCACCCTTTTGGAAAGGCACTTTTAAATGCATTTCAGTCATTGCCTGTAACTGAGTTTAACTGCAAAATAATCCTTCAGTTGACCTACAATCTTTTACTTTTTCTTTAATACACTTGAAGTTCAGAAAGTAAAATAGTCTGTCTGAATTTCCGGGATAAGAACAAAGTTTTTTCAGCCCTGGTTGGTTTGGTTCAGTGGATATAGTGTCGGCCTGCAGACCTAAGGGTCCTGGGTTTGATTCTGATGCGGACATATACCTTGCTTACTGGCTCCTCCCCTGGTCGGGGCTCATGAAGGAAGTAAACAATCTGTTTCTCTCACATGTATGTTTCTCTCTCTCTTTCACTCTCTCTAAAAAATCAGTGGAAAAATATCCTCAGGTGAGGATTAAAAAGAAAAAAAAAATTTAAAGAAAAAAAAAAAGAACAAAGTTTTTTTCAAAAAATCAGAAGCATAAACAAGCAAGAACGTGTCCAAGCCATCTGTCTGAGGACTATCAGAACTGATGCAGGTAAATAATTAAAACAGTTTAAGTGGCCTTTTTTCTCATAAAAAAAAAAAAAAGGAAAATTTCAGAACCACATGGTAAAGCATATCACATATGGAAACTAATTAAAACTCTGTCAGAGAAGCTTGTCATCTCTTATACTTCAGTAAGTGAACAAGAAAATAGGACAGATTGCTACAAAAATGCTTTGAAATTTGTCATTGTTAAAAGGGAAACACATTTCAGGAACCTGGGAATGTTACCATTGTTTAGTCAGAAGTAAACTCAAGTTTGGACTAAACTGATTTAGAACAGTTCTAAATTATAGAAGAACTTGTGATCTAGAGTTCCTATCATCAAACCACTGCATTAACTTTAAACAAAACAAAACATGCAAACAAATAAAAAGCAAGAAATATCATTTCAGAGGTGTATACAAAAGCTGAAGTGGCTCTGAATTGACTGACATTCAGGTTCCCTGAGTTTAGTTCTTAGCTCCCTGGATGTTATGGTTACATGGTCAGCCAAGACTTGTCACTATCACCACACCATCTATGCTCCTCATTGGGTTATTTAAATTATGCCTTGCATTCCACATTCTCCTTGAAATATTGGTACACTTACTTAAATATATTTCACTGAACTGAGTTTAGCAAGGTGCAAATTCCTTATTACCCAGCAACTCCCTATCCCACAAACCGCACCCCCAAGGTCCACATGTACTCTCTTCCTCCTTTGTTTTGTGAAAATGAGATGTTTCTCATGGATTCTTAAAGACAAACCTGTGAGTAATTATTCTCACCTTTCATCCTGCGCATTCCCAAATTAGAGTCAAACTGAGAAAGAATAGTATTTGATCCCCTACTTGGTGCTTTGTAAGTATCATCATGTGTCATCCTCAGAAAAATCCTGTGAGTTATGGAATATTATTATCCTAACTAGAGGCCCAGCACATGGAATTTGTGCATGGAAGGGGGGAGGTGTTTCCCTCAGCCCAGCCTGCACCCTCTCCAATCTGGGACCCCACAAGGGATGTCCAACTGCCCATTTAGGCCCCATTCAGGTAGGATTGGACCTAAATGGGCAGTCAGACATTTCACTTACAATACAGAACTGCTGGCTCCCAATGCTCCCCTGCCAGCCTGTTTGCCCCTAACAACCCTCCCCTGTAGGCCTGGTCCCTTCTACCTGTCCTCCCCTGCTAGACTGATAGCCCACAACTGCCTTCCCTTGCAAGCCTGGTCCCTCCCTACTGCCCTCTGTTGCTGGTCATCTTGTGTCCACATGGGGGCAGCCATTTTTTGTGTTGGAGTGATGGTCAATTTGCATATTACTTTTTTATTAGATAGGATAGATGTCTGGTACACTGGTGGGGGCCAGTTAGTTGGCCCTGAAGGGTGTCCCAGATCAGGGTGGGGCTACCCTTGGACAATGGGGCAGCCTGGGAGAGGGGCATGTAGTGGTTTGCAGGATAGCCACGCCCCCTGGAGACCCAAGTGGAGGCCCTGGTATCTGGGATTTATTCATCTTCTATAATTGAAACTTAGTAGTTTTGAGTGGAGGCCTTGGCCTGCCAGGGTATATGAAAAGCTTGGCTTCCTCCATTACCAAGGAATTTCAAGCCTCCTGCTCACTCTGTGGCCACAACCATCTTGATTGGGTTAATTTGCATACTTTCTCCTGATTGGCTGGTGGGCATGGCTTGTGGGTATAGCAGAATGACAGTTAAATTATAATATCACTTTTTTAACACAATATAACAGATTCAAATACTGATATAAAAACAATCTTAGCTCATTTGGACTCATAAAAAATAGGATGATAGGAAATCATCATATACATATGCACATTCCTGTCTATCACAGTGCAAGAACCTTCTTAAAAAATATGTTCACATTCTTCTATAATAAGCTATTACATTTTGGGTTTATTCTGAAAAAAAAATTCCAAATATCAGCCTATACAGATTTATAAAGTCCTTTTGATATTGCTTAGTCAAAGTAGAACATTATTTAGCAACTGGAAGCCTGGTGCACAAAATTCATGCATGGGAATGTGTGTCCCTCAGCCCAGCCTGCACCTTTTCCAATTTGAGACTCCTTGAGGGATGTATGACTGCCTGTTCAGGTCCAATCCTACCAGGACTGCTGGCTCCCAACTGCTCACCTGCCTGCCTTCCTGATTGTCCCTAACCGCTTCTGCCTACCAGCTTGATCATTCCCTAACCACTCCCCTGCCATCCTGATGGATGTTTAACTGCTCCCCTGCCAGTCAGATTGCCCCTAACTGCCCTCCCTTGCTAGCCGATCACCCCTAACTGCCCTCCCATGCTGGCCTGGTCCTCACCCCAACTGACCTCCCCCGCAGGCCTATTCTTTCCCAGCTGCTCTCTCCTGCCAGTCTCATAGCCCCTAACTACTATCCCCTGCTGTTCTTATCCCCCTACCCCCCCTTAACTGCCCTCCTCTGCAGGCCTGGTCAACTCTAACTGGCTTCCTCTGGCATCCTGGTCCTCACCCCAACTGCCTTCCCCTGCAGGCCTGTTCCCTTCCAACTGTTCTCTGTAGGCCTGGAACCCTCCCCACACCTGCCCTTCCCTGCAGGCCTGGTTGCCCCCAACTTCCCTTCTCTGCCAGCTTGGTCATCCCTAACTGCTCTCTCAGCAGGCCTGGTATCTCCCAACTGCTTTCTCCCGCTGGCCATCTTGTGGCAGCCATCTTGTGTCCACATGGAGGCAACCATCTTTGACCACATGGGGCAGCCATCTTGTGTATTGGAGTGATGGTCAATTTGCATATTACTCTTTTATTAGGTAGGATGTGTGAGTTTTAAAAAATTTACTAGATGAAAGTATATGTAACTCCTTTTTTTTCTCCTTAAGTCTACACTCTATAATTATCTATCTTACGTGGACAGACTGAATAATGTCACAGGCCAAAACACTTAGATGCCATTATATTAGGTACTATGTTTTATGGAGGGCCCATGAGAGTTATCACCTACATACCCTCATACAGCTATCAAGATTCAGAGATGACCTCTGGGTGCAGGTGTCCTGTGCTGATCAGATCAGGGTGTTAGGTATAAGCCTTAACTTGCTTTAATTCCCTTGCAGTTTTTACCTTTGTGCACTGCTCATTAAAGAAATATTTATTGATTCAATGAATAAAGCAATGTATTCTGTAGGAGAGCTGATAGCTTTTCAAACAGCAGTAGCTTCTTTTTCCTGAAAGATAAGGGAATTTTCCCTCCATTAGAGAAAAAGCCTAAACAAAGATAACAGAGATGCATCTCAGCTTTTGGACTCAGAGAAATATTGCTAGGACCTTCTGATTATAAAAGGGACTGGAAAACACATTCAAGTGACTCTTGACCTCTTATGCAGACTAATCTTCATTCTCAGTGAATATAGTGGCTCTTTCTACAGGCCACTATTTTGAGATCCTCAGAGTCAGAGGACACTCAAGATGAGATATACAAGCATAGTCATCAAGTAGAGAAGGCAATAAGAAGTCAAAAATCAGGCAAATTCGACACTGGGGAAGCAAAATAAGCAAAAACCAAGTGGTTAGTAGCAAAGACAATGGAACTCATAATCGGAGTGAAAATCAAGGAGTAGAGGTCAGACATGGGTTTTCATGATCCAAATTATTAAACCAAACATCAGGTTAGGAAACATATCACAACTCAGACTTCTAGGTTAAACACAACAAAATAAGGATACAAAGGCCAGTTAATTTCTAGTTGGAGGATCATTCTTTGCCTTTTCCTCCTGCTCCACCTGACTCTCCTCAGAATCTATAATAATAAAAGCATAATACGTTAACTAGACTGGAGAGCCATACAACCTTTCAGACGCGGCCAGGGCTGTGAGGGCTGAGGCAAGCTGCTGCAGCTGTGGGGGCCAAGACAAGCTGCTGTGGCTGCAAGGGCTGAGCCCCTTGCACAAATTTTGTGCATCAGCCCTTTAGTTTAATAATAGGGTTTCGCTTCCTTCCTGCACAAATTTTCACACTGATGTTTAAGTTGTCAATTTTAACATTTTACTACTTGTTAGCTTTATTCTTTCACGATTTTGTTTTCAGAATCATTCCCATAGGCAAGATAGCTTTTCACAAAAGAAATATGAAACAGTACATATTCTACTTTTGGTTGAAAATCTCTTTTGAATTGCTCTCTTGCACCCCATAAGAGCAGTTGTTAAACACTTATCAGTGAGTTTCTATCAGACTGTAGTCACCATTTAACTTGACATGACTATCTTGCTTGTAAGCTCTTTGACTTTTGGAACTGAATATAGTGGCAAAAGTAAATGGATATGTCATTTCTCTATTTTCCTTGTCATGGCCATTGATGTGATAGATATCAAAATAAATCCTTCTTTTCATTTTCTACATTATGCTGATCAAAGGGCCGAAAGGTAATCCTGTCTTTAAATGGAATCCAGTGTCTCATGAGCATTCAGGACCTAGAGTAGCTGACATTGGCACAGATTAGAGAAGAGAGAGCACTGATGATAGGTCTATAATAAAAAGTTGGTTGTTTCAGAAAAGGCATTTGGCTTGCTTCGCTTCCTTTATCTGACATCTAATCAAACTGGGACCAGATTACACCAGGAAAAATTACATTATAGCCCTGGATTCCATCCATTTCTGTAGGCTGAAAAGCGGTCATGATTCCTAGGTGGCTATTTTTTTCTTTGCAGGGTAAATTATCCCACTTAGAACAGATTTTCTAGAAAATTAACACCATATATAATACTTTGGTGCTTATATCACTTTTTTTTCAAGTAATGGTTAAAAATTACAATTTTCAATAGACTTGAAGATTATATAAAAATCGAGAAAATTAAACAACTTCTCTTTGTTGAGATTCCGTTCACAAAGGGCCTAAGAAATAGACATTATCTTTTCTATATATGTTTAAGGTGATGCTTTATTTTTCAAAAGCAACCCTAGTATGAATAACAAATTCAATGTCTTGGATTCTTATTAGTTACACTACTAATGATAATAGAACTAATATATTATATTTTTATATTTTTAAGTTTGTAGAAATTTTCCCATTTCTCATTTGAATCTCCCAAAAACTTAATAAAAATAAGCTGCATATTGATGGAACAAAAAAAATCATAAAACTTATTAAATGCTTCCTTTATGTTGGCATATTTTGAGTACTTGCAAATATATTACCTTTAATTCTTAAAACAATCCAGGAGAGTTAATTTATAGATTAAAACTATGAGACTAAAAGAAATTAAGTATTTCCCCCCTGAATTTACAGAGAGCAAGTGAAATGTATTCATTTATACATCCAAATCTCTAATTACTTTTCCACTTGCTTATGTTTGTATTATCTCATTATTTCTAACTTTACATGTCAAAAATTGAATTTATTGTCACTACCAAATCTATTCTGCTTAATTTTTCCCTTTTCAAAATGACAACATCCTCCCAATTGCTTAAGCTGAAAAATGTTGGCATCACAAATATTGTTTTTTTTTATTTTTCATTTCATTTCAAGTTCTTCAGCAAATACTATTAGTTCTACCTTATTTATGCTAAATCAGACCATTTCTTCTTATTTCTGCTTTGTTCACCATCCCTCATCAGGATCATTTTAAATAGTCTCTCTAATTCCATACTAACGCCTTTTGTAGCCTACTCTTTGCAAATCAGCTATCTTCTTTCTTTTTAATTTTCTTTATTGATTAAGGTATTACATATGTGTCCTTACCTCCCTTTCCCCTCCCAATCTCCCGCTCATGCCTTCATCCTTCTGGTGTCTGTATCCATTGGTTATGCTTATATGTGTGCATACAAGTTCTTTGGTTGATCTCTCCTCCTTACCCCCATCCTCCTCTACCCTCCCTCTGAGGTTTGATGGTTTGATTGATGCTTCTCTGTCTCTGCATCTGTTTTTGTTCATCAGTTTATGTTGTTCATTATATTCCACAATGAGTGAGATCATGTGATATTTATCTTTCTCTGACTGGCTTATTTCACTTAGCATAATGTTCTCCAAATTCATCCATGCTGTTGCAAATGGTAAAAGTTCCTTTTTACCACAGTGTAGTATTCCAATGTGTAACTATACCACATTTTTTTTTTAATCCACTCATCTGCTGATGGGCACTTAGGTTGTTTCCAAATCTTAGCTATGGTAAATTGTGATGCTATGAACACAGGTGTGCATATGTCCTTTCTGATTGGTGTTTCTAGTTTCTTGGGATATATTCCTAGAAGTGGGATCACTGAGTCAAATGGGAGTTCCATTTTTAGTTTTTTTTAGGAAACCCCATACTGTTCTCCACAGTGTCTGTGCCAGTCTGCATTTCCATCAGCAGTAAAGGAGGGTTCCTTTTTCTCTGCATCTTTGCCAGCACTTGCTGTTTGTTCATATGTTGATGATAGTCATTCTGACAGGTGTGAGATGGTGCCACATTGTCATTTTGATTTGCATCTCTTGGATGATTAGAGACTTTGAGCATGTTTTCATATGTTTCTTTGTCTTCCTTATGTACTTTTTAGAAAAGTATCTATTTAGGTCCATTATCCATTTTTTGATTGGGTTGTTTATCTTCCTTTTGTTAAGTTGTATGAGTTCCCTATCCATACTAACTCCTTCTGTTTCTATTTCACTCAAAGTGCTAACCATGGTCTTAATGATCCACATGCCCTGTCACCTGCTCTGCTCTTTTCATTCTCTGTTTAGTCCTACCCAATTGTTAGCCTTCCTCTTTGACTAAGCAAAGCACACCCTACTTCATGCTACTTGGAAATCTCTTTTTCTGAATTGGAACCTCATTTCATTCAGGTGTCTGATCAAGCAATCTTATCAAAAAGATTTCATTCAAAATAGCAATCCAGTTATTCTTCCTATCCATGCTTTAATTTTATTCTTAGCACATGATAAACTGATATAAATTTACTCATTTTGTTTTATTATCAATCTCATCTTACTAGCATTGCATCTCCAAGAGAATAATGACTTTGTTTTGGCTCATTGCTGTATTGCTAGCACAGAATACAGTGTGTGGAACATAGAATACACTCAATGAATATCTGAAATATTCACACACTCAACAAATATTTATTAAGTCTCAGAAATGTGCTAGACATTATCATCTTATAGATCTAAATCTTATGAAAAAATATTGATCATGTAGTTGTAAGAACACTGAGTGATAAAATCAATATTTGTGCAGTGGTACAGGATCAGGCAACAAGAGGTATAGCCTACATTGGTCAATCTAGAAAATCTTCTCAGGTATCCCAATGTGTGACTCAGATAGGCATGAAGGAAGATGCCAAAGCAAGAGAATTCTAAGAGATGGAATAGCAGGTGCAAAAGCTACCAGCCATGGTGAAAGCAAGCAAAGCCATTTGGAAGCTTAAGTAATTTTTAAGTGGAACAATGAAGCACATCAAGCAACAGGAGAATATGGGAAATAAATCTAGAAAGGACTTCTTTCATGCATTCATCTTTTTTTCTAAATACATTGAACAATGTGAATGCTCCTAATGCCACTGCACTGTAAACTTAAAAATTGCTAAAATGGTAAATTTAAAGTTATATTTATTTTACCATAATAAAAATTAAAATATAAGAAAAAGACAAAACACAATAAAGTGCTTGAAATCTTTTTTTAGAAAACAGCTTTTAGTTTTTATTAGAAGTTGGAGTAAGAAGCTGTGGAGTTAGATGAGATTCATAGATTTCTAGTTTAAACTGTTAGATGAAGCTGTTGAAATCCTATCTAACAAAAAGGTAATATGCAAATTAACCATCACTACACTACTCTGACAAGCCACGCCCACCAGCGACACCCACCAGCAAATCAGGAGTGCTTATGCAAATTAACCCCAATCAAGATGGCTATGGCCACAGAGGGAGCAGGAGAGAGACTTGGGTTTCCCCAGCGATGGAGGAGGCCAAGCTTTCCACACACTCTGGTGGGCCTAGGCCTCCACTCAAGGCTACAAAGTTTCAATTGTAGAAGATAAATAAATTCCAATAAAATTGGTGACAGACACAGTGATGGAGAGAGCAGGAGGCTAAGGTTGCCCCAGGAAATGGAGGAAGCCAAGTTTTCAACACACCCTGGCTGGCCTAGGCCTCTGCTTAAGGCTACAAAGTTTCAATTGTAGAAGATAAATAAATCCCAGATAGCAGGGCCTCCGCTTGGGTCGCCGGGGGTATGTGGCTGGCCTGCAAACCACCACAGGTCCCTCGCCCAGAGTGCTCGATACTCCAAGGAAATCCCCACCCTGATCTGGGAAACCCTTCAGGACAAACCAGCCAGCCCCCAACCATGCACCAAACTCTATCCTATCTAATAAAAGAGTAATATGCAGATTGACCATCATTGCAACACACAAGATGGCTGCCCCCATGTGGTAAAATATCCTACCACCAGATGGCCAGCAGGGGAGGGCAGTTGAGAGGGACCAGGCCTGCAAGGGAGGGCAGTTATGGGCAATTAGGCCAGTAGGTAGGGCAGTGGAGGGACCAAGCTTGCAAGGGAGGGAAGTTGAGGGTGACTGGGCCTGCAGGAAAAGGCAGTTGGGTGTACCCAGGCTTGCAGTGGAGAGCAGTTGTGGTGGACCAGACATGTAGGGGAGGGCAGTTAGAGGTGACCAGGCCTGCAGGAGAGGGCAGTTAGGGGCAAACAGGCTGGCAGGGGACCAGTGAGGCATCAATCAGGCTGGCAAGGGAATGATTAGGGGGTGATCAGGCTGAAAGGCAGAAGCAGTTAGGGCCAATCAGGAAGGCAGGCAGATGAGCAATTGGGAGCCAGCTGTACTGGATTGTGAGAGGGATGTCCAACTGCCCATTTTGGCCCAATCCTGATGATCCCTATCGGCCTAAACGGATAGCCAGACATCCCTTCAGGGGTCCCAGATTGGAGAGAGTGCAGGCAGGACTGAGGGGTACACCCCTCTCATGCAAGAAATCCATGCACTAGGCCTCTAGTAATATATAAGTGGACATATCAAGTAAGCAGTTGAACATGGAAATCTGAAGCCAGGTAAAGAGATCTGACCTAAAAATAATAATGTGGGAGTTGCTGGCATGGAGGCAATAATAGAAGCCTTGGGAATTAATGGGATTGCTTTGGAAGAGTATGTAAGAATAAGAAAAGTGTTTTCACAGAGAATCTGGAGAGTAAAGAAGGAAAAGAAATAGACAAAAATGATACTTAACATAAGTAGAGCTTTTAAAGGAAGGAGAAATAGGATAAAATGATGCTTACAAGACATACAATATCTAAGAAGTATCTTTTTTAGTGATAGAAAACATTGGTTATTTTAATGAAAACGCTTTGAGTGGAAGAATAAGGATCTAGAATAGAATGAGTTGGAAAGTGAGTGGGAAGTGGAGAAAAATGAAAAAAATACATTTTAAAATAGTCCTTAAGCAGTTGCTATATGAAAGAAAGTCAAGGGGGGCACTTTTTTTTTTTTAAGAGTGGGAGAAATTTAAGCATGTGTAAACTTCATAAGAAGGTAGGTATAGAAAGACAAATTCAGACAAAAAAAAGAGTGCTCCGGATTGATACAATGTTTGAAAAGAAAACATTGATCTCAGAAGGTGGGCCCCTTTCTTCACTGTAATGGGAGGGAAGGATGTTCTCTTAGATCTAGAGACTAAACCAAGAGTGTTGTTTGTTTCTCACAAATCCGGGGTTATTTTTTTATAACACAATTGGCATCTTCTGTGAGAAAAATATTCTGTGATACCCAAAATAAATGTTTTAAACACTTAAGTTGTGGATGGAGCTGCTCAGTGGTTAGAGCATCCACCCATGCACCAAAAAGGTCATGTTTTGATTCCCAGTCAAGGGCACATACATGGGTTGCAGGTTCAATTCAGACCTTCGTCAGGGCATGCGTGCAGGATGCAAACAATCAATGTGTTACATCAATGTTTCTTTTCATCTCCCTCCCTCCCTTCCTTTACCCTAATGTGAGGATTTTAAAAATCATAAATCTTAGAATTTTATTAAAATATTTTACTTATCAAGATGGCTTCTGTTGAACTCACCTTCCCAGGTGTCTGCTATATTATTTCTAGATATATAGGGCAGTTATTGTTCTCTGAACAGGCTGTCTACTCTCAGAGTTTCTGTATCTGTTTCTTTGGCAAACCAAATCCTTATTTCCTTTGTGCTAAGCTGAGAGTTTGTTGTTAGGGATGCATGAAAGAAGATAATACAATTTTATGGATATTTTATAAGAGAAACATAAATAGGTTATTATAACCCAGCATGTAAAATGCTGGGATTAGGAAAGTGTTCTCATTATAACAACCCCCATACTATGAAACACAGTCCTAAAGTATAGACTATGTTTCATTAATCTTTGTAATCTCTAGTACTTCTAAATAATTCAAAAGTAATTATGGTACCATTGAGTAATTGGTAACAGGGGCATGAGCTCTATATTTATGAATACTCTCATTAATGCAATCAAAGATTCTAAAGTATTTTATCATAATTCCATTTTTGGATTTTTGAATTTTCAATCATTCCTAGGTAAAGACTATTAAGAAGATGAAATTTTCACTAAGAAAGCAATTAGAATGCTCAAAATCATTTACCTTTACCAGACTATATTTTTATTTTAATCCCAAATACATGGCTTCTATCTACATTGTGCTACTCATATGCTTCCCTAAAATAACATTACATTTTAAAGGCTAAAAATAGAGATCAGAGTGTTTTTAAAGACTAATGATCATGTTGCATGATTAATTTTGAATACTAATGTTCTGTGGTAGTGTGCTGATGCATGCAGTTTATAATTCCAGAAATAGCTTGATATAGACTTTATTTCTTTAGTTCTCTTATAAGGTCATCTGCAGCTCAGACTTACATGACATTTACATTTTGAGGCTGGTTGGAGAAAATAACTAGCATGAAATGTCTGTGTTTAGATTACCATTTTAAAGAGAAATAGACTCAACCTACTTTTACTCTAAAGGATTGATGACATTGGATGGATGATGATTTGTTGACTTCTGATTATACTTCTGATTTGAAGCTAAAAGCTCCTTCACAATGGAATTTTCCTGTTGAGTTACACAAGATACACAGGGTAAAGTATATTACAAATAATTAATAAAATGTATAATTAAAATATTATTGAACATAATCTTCAGAAATAAGTTCACATTTATGTGGACTTTTAACTCTGTAAAGTTTGCCTATTGATTGTATGGTTTCTTTGAAACAAGAGCTTAATATAACATATCTGCTGCATTACAGCTAAATTTTGGAGAATCTGACTCCAAAATTCTTTTCTTAGTTATTTTTAAAAATTTATTTTGGCCTTATATTTTAGTCATTGAAAGACAATATACCTTTATGGTTGAAGGCAGATTCTAGAAGCTAGTTGCTTGGGTTTATATTCCAGTGTTGCCACTTAAGACCATCAACAAGTTTTTTAACTTCTGATCTCTGTTATTTTGTTGTTGTTCTTGTTATTTTGTGTTTGTTTGTTTGTTTTATAGTTTTTTAATTTAATAAATCTTTATTATTCAGAATATTACAATTGTTCCTCTTTTTTCCCTTCATAGCTCCCCTCCACCTCATTCCCAACCCTTCCCCAGCCTTTACCTCCCCCACATTGTCCTCATCCATAGGTGTATGATTTTTGTCCAGTCTCTCCCTGCACACCCCTCACCCTTTTCCTCTTGAGAATTGTCAGTCCACTCCCTTTCTATGCCCCTGCTTCTATTATATTCACTAATTTATTCTGTTCATTAGATTTTTTTTATTCACTTGATCTTTAGATTCACTTGTTGATATATATTTGTACTTCATAATTTTTATCTTTATCTTTTTCTTCTTCCTCCTCTTCTTAAAGAGTACCTTTCAGCATTTCATATAATACTGGTTTGGTGGTGATGAAGTCCTTTAGTTGTTGTTTTTTTTGTTTTTGTTTTTTTCTTTTGTTTTTTTTTATCTGTGGAGCTCTTTATCTGCACTTCAATTCTGAATGATAGCTTTGTTGGCTAGAGTAATCTTGGTTATAGGTTCTTGCTATTCATCACTTTGAATATTTCTTGCCACTCCCATCTGGCCTGCATAGTTTCTGTTGAAAAGTCAGCTGACAATCATATGGGTGCTCCCTTGTAGATAATTAACTTATTCTCTTGCTGCTTTTAATATTCTTTCTTCATCTTTTGCTCTTGGCATTTTAATTATGATGTGTCTTGATGTGGTCCTCTTTGAATTCCTTTTGTTTGGGGATCTGTGTGCTTCCTGGATTTGTAAGTCGATCTCTTTCACCAGGTAGAGGAAGTTTTCAATCATTATTTCTTCTAATAGGTTTCAATGTCTTGCTCTCTCTCTTCGTCTGGCACCACCATAATTCTGAGGTTTGTATGCTTAAAGTTGTCCCAGAGACTACTTACACTATCTTCTTGGATTCTTTTTTCTTTTTGCTTTTCCAGTTGAGTGTTTTCTGCTTCTTTGTATTTTAAATATTTGACTTGATTCTTGTGTTCCTCTAGTCTGCTGTTAGGTCTCTGTATAATATTTTTTATTTCAGTCAGTGTATGCTTAATTTCTAGTTGGTCCTTTTTTATCTCTAGTTGGTTCTTTTTCATCTCCTCTTGGGTCTTGCTAACTTTATCCAATTTTTCTAGAAAATTCTTGAAAAACCTTATAACCATGGTTTTGAACTCTATATCAGTCATTTGTTTTCCTCCATTTCTTTTGTTTGTGATCTATTCCTTTGTCTCTGCATTTTTGCTGCTTCCCTGAGTTAGTAGAGTAGCTTTGTGTGCTATGTGTCCTATATGGTCCAGTAACTCCACTTCCCAGTTACCTGAGGTGGACTCTCTTTGTGCACTCTTTGTCTGTGTATACAGCCTTGTTGTAGTTAAGTCTTGATTGTTGTTGGTATCACGGTGGGGAATTGACCTCCAAGTCAACTGGTTGTGAGGATCAGTTGTGTCTACACCGGGAGAACTTCTGTGCTAGAGTCAGCCTTATGATACAAGACTTGCAAAATTGCAAAAGCCTCTGTGTTTAGCTTGAATGGGGTGGAGTGTCAGGGTTGAGCAGACAGCTTTGGCTTCCCATCAGTCCTGCCCTGTGCAGCCTCTGTGTCTCAGTGTTCCTTGGTAATCACTACAGTCCTCTCTGTGCACACTCACACTTGTGTGCCTCCAGGCCTCTGTCTTTCCGGCTCCCCTGAGTTTCCATGCACTCTGGGGACCCCTATGATTCTGGGTCCCCAGAGTCTCGCCTGAAACTGGAGTTCAGTGCTGTCGGAGCTGGATTTCAGTGCAGTTGGGAGGTTTTGTCTTCCTCCTACTAGAGAAAGCCAGCAGCACAATCAGGAGTCAACCCTCTGTGTGTGCACTCATGCTCGTGCACCTCCAGACCTCTGACTTTCGCGGCTCCCATAAGTTTATGTGCACTCCTACCTTTTCACAACAGTCCAGACTCCCCCCATATGAGTCTTTCCTGGAACTGGAGTTCAGTGCAGTTGAAACTGGGGTTCAGTGCAGTTGGAGTTTCTGTCTCCCTCCTGTTAGAGGCAGTCAGCGAGACACTCCACTGCCCATCTTCTCTATGTGCATTTCTCTGTACCTCAGCTTTTTATAGCTCCTCTGAGTCTCCGTGAGCCCCTCTCTTTCCTTCTAGTTGTAAAATTTCCATTCAACCAGATTTCCTGTGGTTCTAGATGATGTCCATTCTGTCTTTTAGCTGTAGTTTTGAAATTGTTGTGCGAGGCAGTAGTTTAGGTGTTTACCTATGCCTCCATCTTGGTTTCTCTAAATTGTTTACTCTTGTGCTTATTTGTTTTTGAACCGCACCTGAGGATATTTTTCCATTGATTTTCAGACAAAGTGGAAGAGAGAGGGAAAGACAGAGAGAAATGTTGATGTGAGAAAAACATCAGTTGGTTGCCTCCTGCACCTGTTTGAACCAGGGTATAGACCAGGGAGGAGCCTGCAACTGAGGTACATGCCTTTAAGAAATCAAACCTGGGACTCTTCCATCTGCAGGCCGACTTTCTATCCACTGAGCCAAAGCATCTAAGTCCTGCCCTCTGGTTTTCTAATCTATAAAACAGTGATAATAATTTTCTGTCTCAAAGGTAATGAGAAGAATTGAATAATATAATGCATGAGAAACACAAGAACTGTGTCAGGAGCACAGTAAGGGCTCAGCATGTGTGAGGTGTATTGTCACTATGGTTTTGGACTACTGTGAGCACTTGACCTAAATCTTCTTGGTTTGATTGTAGCAATTCTAGTAGATGCTAACAGACAATCAATAGATGGTCATGTTCAATTAGGAATATAAATGAATAAACATACAGAAAAATAAAATTGAAGAAAATATACTGATAAACTTTTGCCTAATATTCGATACAGCTGTAGTCTCATGGGCACACCTGCCACTATAAAATGTTGAGAGAATATCTCAACAAATCTTTGAATTGCAATTTCCAGTATTTCAAATTACAAATTACTTCATGTCCAACACTTGTCACATTCTATGTGTTATATCTTATTATGCCATTATCATAAACTGCCAAGTAGGAAGCAACATACTCATTTATCTTTTTTAAACATCACAGCAAAGTAAATATTTGCCATTTGAAGAATAAAATATGTATCTTGCTGAAGAGCAAAGAGGCCAATGGGGAATAAGAAAATCACATAATTAGGAATGGATTCCATAAAAAAAAGTAAAATAATATAAATTAAATTATTTTAAATACACAAACTTACAAACTTAATGGTAGATTTCTTTTCTTTTTGTGGCTTTTTTAGGAATTACCATAATAATTTATTTTTTTTTTAATTAGCACTGGTTCTGACACAGTGCTAATCACTTTATATTAATTACCTGTTGTAATCCTCAGTATAACAATGTTACATAGTACTATTGTTATCTCTCATTGAATTTATGAAGCACCAAAGTTAAGCAAGCCTAAGAGATTTGACCAAGATCACACATAATTAAACAAGTTTAACATCAAGTGTTCTGTTTCTATGACCCAGGTTCTTAAACTTTATGCTATATTGCCTTTTTATTTATTGAAAGTATTTAAATCTTAAACTTTTCATTAATATAAAATTATTTTTTTCTTAATATTCTGAAAAAAAAGTCTTGAATTAAGTACAAAGATTTCAGGTTCTTAAGAGTACTGGGTTTGAAGCCAGTGAACTAAATTCAAATCCTTGTTTTGCTACTGAACAACTCTTGGATCTTTGAGACAGTTCATTTAGTTCATGAACTTCAGTTTGCTTATCTGTAAAATGCATTTAATATGCTTCATAATTATTATAAAATTTTAATGAGTTAATACATGTAAATCATGTAGACCAGTGCCTGGAAAAAAATCAATTTTAGCTATACATATTATTTGCTAAAAGTAATAGATTGAGCTCAAAAAGTTATTACATTAATTAAAATTGAACTTACCTACAAGTGGCAGAAAATTTGAAATGATTGGCTTTAAAAATATAAAAGTTTATTTCTATCTTATGTAAAAGTTTGGAGAATTATTTCAGGGCTTGTGGCTTGCCCACATTTCACTATATACATCTGCATTCAAGTCAACAGAGAAAAAGGAAAGGTTAAAAAAGAAGGAACAAAAGAATATGCACCAAGTATCTCTTAAAGACAGACCCAAATGCTGACACATATAACTTGATGTGACATCACTTTAGTTGGAAATTGAAGACAAAGGCATAATCAACAACAAAGAAAGCTAGAAAATATAGTCTTTATTTTAGGCATGCAAGAAGGGACAATCACTTGTCATGGATTTGTTATGAAGTGTTAGATTCATCTTTATTTCCTTTTACTTTTTTTCTTTCTTTCTTTTTGAAAATATGTTTTTATTGACTTCAGAGAGAGAAAGGGAGAAGTGGAAAGGGACAGAAACATCAATGATGAGAAAGAATCACTGATCAGTTACCTCCTGCACAGCCCCTACTGAGGACTGAGCCCAAAACTCAGGCATGTGCCCTGCCTGGAAATTGAACCATGACCTCCTAGTTCATAGGTCAATATTCAACCACTGAACCACACCAACTAGGCACCTTTTACATTTTTTATAAAATCCTTTGTCATAGTTCTATATTTCATCTTGTTATTTTCTCTTTGTTATTGTTATAGTCTTTAAAATAGTAAAACCAAAGCAGAGTTATTCAGTCTGAAGAGGGCAGCACAGCATGATGATAGGTCTGTTTCTGGTATAACACATACATATTGAAGAGCATAAATATTTCTATTTTTTTAAACATATTTTATTGATTTTTTTTACATAGAGGAAGGGAGAGAGAGAGAGACATCAATCAGCTACCTCCTGTACACTCCTAGTGGGAATATGCCAGCAACCAAGGTACATGCCCTTGACCAGAATCAAACCTGGGACCTTTCAGTCCACAGGCTGACGCTCTATCTACTGAGCCAAGCC
>JAAGEH010000030.1:52346769-52390337 GCA_011751065.1 Lasiurus cinereus | reverse complement strand
AGGATTGGTGTTTCTCACTTATGGTTTACACATTGATATTTCTCTCTTTCTCTTTCCCTTTATGTCTTTGGGTGAGAATTTTTTAAATTAAACAATAACCTTTTTTTTTCCTTTCATTTAGTTTGGATGCTCTCCCAAGAGTGGCATGTCCAAACCATCCCGATTCAATTTTAGTGGAAGACTACAGAGCTGGTGATATGATCTGTCCTGAATGTGGCCTGGTTGTAGGTAAGCAATTATTATAGTTTTAACTAATATCACTATTTTGGATACTTGTCTTGTGTTTTCCAGCTGTCTTTTAGTGAATAAATACATTTTGACTGTTTAATTCATATTTAATTCATAATTGTCATCAAACACTAAAAAAGAATTAAAAAAAACACAAGTAAAATCATTCAGAGATACTATATTTTATTGTCAGTTTAGATGCATATGTTTTATCTTATTTTTTGAAGAATTTATAAAGGTTTTAATTGGGAAAATAAGGAGTGTCTTGCTAAGTATGTAGATGATATTTGTCCTGATTTTTCAATTTTTTTTTATTTTGCAGTACTATTTTTCTCTCTCCCAAATTACAGTCAGGTCTGAATTGCTTTAGTTTTTGCAGTATCATGCAGAATACAAAAGATATGGAAAAATATCTCTAGGTATTTATCAAGATTAAAAAATGATACTTTATTTGTAGTTCTTTTTATTTGGATTTAATAACAGTGCTCCTCACCAGGCACCCTTACATAAGGAAAGCCAACATATTACTGTGAAGCTTTTACAAATATCAGAAAATGAATATAAATGCAAATGTAAATAAAATATTTGAAACTATGTGGGGAAGTTTACCACTGGCAATGAGAGAACAGGATAGTGGGTGAGAGAGAAACTTTAGTGTGCAAGTTATTGCCCTTGCCTATGTGAATGAAAATAAGATTGAAGGGATTATTGTCAGAAAATTAAATGAGTTATCACATATAAAGAAGTAAAACAGTGTCCGTCATATAGAAAGCTCTTTATATGTGATTACCATGGAGCTCCTCTGTGCTGCTAAAGTCAAGAGCTCACATACCAGTCCCTTTTTTTGTAAATAATTTTTTATTGTTACTGCGTATGTTCCTCCCTTTGCCCCTGTAGGCCCCTTCCGACCTTCAGCACACTATTGTCTGTATCCATGAGTTAGACATATATGCATATGAGGTCTTTGGTTGATTACCTCCCACCCATACACCTTCCTTCTGAGATCCTACACACACTGTTCCATGCTTCCATATCTCTTGATCCACTCTGTTCATCAGTTTATTTTGTTACTCCAATTCCACATATGAGTGATTGTGTGATATTTTTTTCCTGACTGACTTAATCTCACTTAGCATGCATGATACTCTCCAGGTCCCTCCATGCTGTCTCAAAGGGTAAGAGATTCTTCTTTTTTACTGCTGCATAGAATTCCATGGTATAAATATACCAGTTTTTTTTATCCACTCATCTACTGATGGGTATTTGGGCTATTTGCAGATCTTAGCTTTTGTAAATTGTGCTTTTATGAACATACGGTTGCATATATTCATTCTGTGGGGATTTTAGGATATATTCCTATAAGTGGTATCACTGGGTCAAGTGACAGGTCCATATTTAAATTTTTGAAGAAACTCCATATTGTTTTCCATAATGGTTGCTCAGGTCTGCGGTCCCAACAGCAGTGCACTAGGGTTTCCTTTTCTCTACATCCTCGCCAGCACTTGTCTTTTGATTTGTTGATGGTAGTCATTCTGACAGGTATGAGATGGTACCTCATTGTCATTTTGCATTTCTCTGGTAATTGGTGACTTTGAGCATTTTTCATATGTCTCTTGGCAATCTGTGTGTCTTCTTTGGAGAAGTGTCTATTTAGGTCCTTTGCTCATTTTTTTTTAAAGTATATTTTATTGATTTTCTACAGAGAGGAAGGGAAAGGGCTAGAAAGTCAGAAACATTGATGAGAGAGAGACATCGATCAGCTGCCTCCTGCACGCCCCTCATTGGAGATGTGCCCGCAAGCAAGGTACATGCCCCTGACCGGAATGGAACCTGGGACCTTTCAGTCCGCAGGCCGCCGCTCTATCCACTGAGCCAAACCGGTCTCGGCCTTTGCTCATTTTTTAATTGGATTATTTTGTCTTTTGAGTTCCTTATATATTTTGGATGTTAACCTTTTATCAGATGTATCATTGCCAATTATGTTCTCCCATACAGTGAGCTGTCTGTTCATTTTGTTGATGATTTCTTTTGCTGTGCAGAACTTTTTAGTTTGATATAGTCCCATTTGTTTATTTTCTTCTTAGTTTCCTTTGGTTTAGGAGATGTATCAGTAAATGAGACATCTTAGGAGGTGTCTCATATTGCTACGAGAGCTGTCTGAGATGTTGCTGCCTATGGTTTCAAGTCTTACATTTAAGTCCTTTATCTATTTTGAGTTTATTTTTGTATATGGTGTAAATTGGTGGTCTAATTTCTTTCTTTCTTTCTTTTTTTTTTTTTGCTTGTATCTGTCCAATTTTTCCAACACTATTGAAGACACTTTCGTGACTCCATTGCATGCTCTTGCCTTTTTTGTCAAATATTAATTGAGCATAATGGCCTGGGTCAAGTTCTGGGTTTTTTGTTCTGTTTCATTTGTTTATATGCCTGTTTTTGTGTCAGTACCAAGCTGTTTTCGTTGGCTTTGTAGTATAACTTGAAATCTGGTATTGTGATTCATCCAACTATGTTTTTCTTTTTCAAAATTCCTGCAGCTACTTAGGGTCTTTTTTTATCCCATATAAATTTTTGGAGTATTGGATCTAACTCTGAAATATGCCGTTGGTATATTGATAGGGATTGCATTGAATCTGTAGATTGCCTTGGGTAGTATGGATACTTTAATGATGTTGATTCTATCAATCCAATAACATGGTATAGTCTTCCACTTATTTATATCTTCTTCTATCTCTGTGTTCAATATCCTGAAGTTTTCCCAGATGCATATATTTTATAATATTGGATAGGAGGGAACATTCATTGAGAGTTAGTCAAAAAAAGGCCCCAGTTTTTTGAGTTCTTAGTCTTTAAATATTTGATGGGACATTGAGGATGGCAGGCAGGATGACACCCATGTAATATAACTTTTGTGGCTTTTATTTCATTTATTTCAGAGCATAAAAGTATATCTGTGTTGAATCTTACCCAAGGCTTTTTAGTAAACAAAGATCTGTGTAATTTTCATTTCCTATGGAATGATTTAATTACACTTTTTCTAGTATGAAATTGTTACTGCTAAAAATATTTTTTAAAACTTCACTTTTATTTCTTTGCTCACTAATCTAGAAATGCAGCAAAACTGATAAAAATGGTCTATTTAAAAATTATTCTGCCCAGCCAGTGTGGCTCAGTTGGTTGAATGTTGTCCCATGCACCAGGAGTTTGGGAGTTTGATTTCTGATCAGGATATATGCCCAGATTGGGAGCTCAATCGTCAGTAGGGGGCAAGTAGGAGGCAACTGATCGATGTTTCTCTCTCATCCATGCTTCTATCTCTCTTTCCCTCTCTCTTCCACTCTCTGAAATCAATAAAAATATTTAAATATATAAAAATGTAATATGCATATTGTCCCTGAGGGAGTTTGACTGGAGACCATCAGGGGGTAGCCTAGAATGAAGGAAAGCCCTAGCCAGCAGCTGGCAGCCAGGGAAGGGAGGCCCTGGCCAGCAAGTCAGGCCTACGAACCCTACCTGTGCACAAATTCCATGGCCCAGGCCTCTAGTATTTTTATAAAAAGTATTCTTATTATAGGGTTGCAGCCATGCCTTAGTAGTTTGGAAATGCTAGGATTGTGGGAAGTATAACAGATACATTGGTGTTGATGTACTGTGGATGTGTTTACTGGAGGACATCAGTAATATTCATCTAAGTAGGCTGTTTTCCTTAGACCTCCAGTGGGAATTTTAAATCATACAAAGCTGCTAATAAGAATTGAAATCCAGCCCAAACCGGTTTGGCTCAGTGGGTAGAGCATAGGCCTGCGGACTGAGGGGTCCCAGGTTCGATTCCGGTCAGGGGCATATACCTTAGTTGCGGGCACATCTCACTTGGGGTGTGCAGGAGGCAGCTAATCGATGTCTCTCTCTCATCGATGTTTCTAACTCTCTATCCCTCTCTCTTCCTCTCTGTAAAAAATCATAAAATATATATATATAAAGAATTGAAATCCATTTGCAATTGTATTATACTCAGTTATAAATATTTTTAACAGCTAGTTCACTTTACAGTAGTCTCTGTTCTAAATGATTTACATATTCACTCAGTTTAACCTCAGAGAAATAGGTGAGTACTCCTCACATTATATTCATTTTGGAGGTTAGAAAACTGAAGTTTAGGTAATCTGGCAGTCTTGCTCCTCTGTCTGCATGGAAGCCAAATTTCTATCTTACATAATAAAATGAGTTCCATTGGAGATTGGCACACTACAACCCACTGCCTGTTTATATACGGCCTGTATGCTAAGAATGGCTTTTTACATTTTTAAATGGTTGAAAAAAATCAAGAGAATAATATTTTGGGGTACATGAAAATAGTCAAATTCTTATTTTAGTGTCCATAAATAAAGTTTCACTGGAGCACAGCCATAATCATTTGTTTACATATTGACTATTGCTGCTTTCATAATACAACAGCAGAATTTAGTAGTTGCAACAGAAACCGTATGTGTTGCTCTCATCACTCTGTACTGATGCTCAGTGCAATACAAATCCCAGTTGATAGTTAAAATCCCAGCATTTTTTAATGACGAGCATATCTCCATACTGCAACATTTTATTTATTTGTTTCGTTATCATTGCATACTCATCATGTCAAAACAAAAAACAGTGAACTTGAATGTCATACTTTTAAGGCCCAATGTAATATGAGTTATTTTGTTATTGAATTAGATGGTGAAGCATTGTGTTTATTATGCTGTGATATTTTAGCTGTGCTAAAAGAATGTAATAAACATTTACATTACCAGACAAAACACTGTCACAGTACACCCTAAAAGAATGCAATAAACATTTAGGTTATCAGACAAAACACTGTCACAGTATTCCCAACTGAGGAAAACTATGGTCAGAAAATTTAGAAAATGTAAAGTGGAATATCACATCACAGCAGAATTTCTTCACAAAAAATAAAAGAATGAAAATAAGGCTGCAGCTAAAGTTTCTGAGAGGCTCATTGATAGGCCAAGCAGGGAAAGCCATTTACCAATGGTGAGTTAATTAATTCATGTGTGATTGCAACAGCTGAAGAAATGTGTCCAGAGAAAAACTTATTAAGACTATTAGCCTTTCAGTAAGAACAGTTGTTTGAAGAGTTGAGGACATTGGGAGCAATATCAATACTCAAAATATAAGACAAATTATTTCAAGTATTTTTCCTAGACTCTTGATGACTAGACAGATGTTCCTGATGTTGAGTTGTTTATTCAAGGAGTCAGTGCAGAGTTTGCAGAGTTTGAAACTGCATGGAACATCCATAGGAGAAAATACTTTCAAAGAAGTTGCCAGGGTATTGATTCAGTACAACCTGAAGTGGAATCCGCTACAATGTATTATTCTAACTGATGGTGGTGAAAAAATATGTGGAACAGAAGACTTATTTGCAAAGTGTAAAACTGTAAGACTTCAAAAAACCTACAGTTATTCATTGTATTTTTCATCACCAGATACATTGTAGAAAAGATTTGACTCTATCATGTATTATTAATGATCCAATAATGTCAGTAGTGGACTTCATTCAATGTCATGGACAGTTCTAACATACAGTAATTTGTTAGCTTAGTAGTGGAAAAGTTACCTTGTAATTTTTTTTAGCTTAGGGCCAAGATTGAAATTTTTCTGAACCAGTATTGCTTTCAACAACTATTAAACACTGAATGGCTTTGCTGCAGACTTGCTAATATTTCTTAATGAATTCAACCTAGAATCACAAGGAAAAACAGTGCTTATGTGTTAAATACTGTGATAAAGTGAATTTGATAGCAATTAACATCTGAATCACAAGTAATATTTAATTGCTTTATTTATTATTTTATATACTTTCATTGATGTCAGAAGTTAAAACAAGAACGAAGATCTTTATTCCCAAATAGATCTGCAGCAGATATACAGGGTGTTCCCAAAATATGTATGTATAGTATGACAGCTGATAGCTCAATTTTGAAAATGAAATGTATTTTAATAAACATTGCCTTTAATTATTCAAAGTGTGTATATATATATTTTTGGACCACCCTATATTGCCAGACTCAAATATATTTTCACTAGTGTTTTTCAGACTAGGATACAAAAGCAAAGGAAATTTTCATCTTTTAAAGTTTGTTTAATTGTGCATCCCCTCCTGGACTGTGAGAGGGGACAAGCCAGGCTGAGGAACCCCCCTCTCCACCCCCTCAGTGCACAAGCTTTCATGCACCAGGCCTCTAGTCTATAATAATAAAAGGGTAATATGCTAATTAGACCGGACATCCTTCCAGACAAGTCAGGGTCCGGAGGGAAGCCACCTGGGTTTTGGGTGCCTGCCAGCGGGGCTGGATCAAAAAGTTGGTGCCGGCATCCAGGGGAAGGAAGATCTACTCTTGCACGAATTTTTGTGTATTGGGCCTCTAGTATTAATAATAAATTTAGATTGTAGCATATAATTAGATTTGCATTATCTTGCTGTTTAAAGGCATGTGCTTGCTCTTGCCAGCTAAATTCAAATCTTTCTTATGCTATGGAGAAAGAGGATAAATTAAGCTGAGCAAGTCTTCTGCAATCCACTTAAAATGAGTGGCTTTTTTCTTATTTAAGATACTGATGTTCATAGGAATTTAAATCCAGACATGTAACATCATCATCTGTTAAATGATCTTATTATAGTGGCTTGATTTTACTTGCCATAAAAGTTTTTCATTTTCTGAAACTTTTTAGATTATATCATACTTATTGAATAATCAACAGATAAGTTTAGAAACTGAAACTCTCAGAATTACTTTTTAAAAACTTTGTAATGTTTAATTTGTGCTTGAAACTTATAATAGCTTCTCTTAATTTCAAACTCAAGACTAGATACCACTCAGCTGTCATTTTCAAAGCCATATATTATGCAAATGAGTTGGAAAGTAGGAGAGTTCATTATTATCACTTTTTAAAATGAAATAATTCATAATACAGTGGTACCTCGAGATACGAGTGCCCTAACATATGAGATTTTTGAGATACGAGCCATCGAGCGAGCGATTTTTTGCTTTGAAATACGAGCAACATTTGAGATACGAGTAATCGCAGATCAGCCGGCTGCACACGACCCACCAGTTTACCGCGACTTGAGCTCCCATGCCTCAGAGTGCTTGTTTACCTCATTGTCGAAGCATCTTTTGTGCATTTACATACTTTATCACATTTCTTTTTATAACCATGGGTACGAAGAAAGCGAGTGGAAAGGTCAGTGCTCAGAAGAGGATGATGATGTCTATTGAATTAAAGCGTGAAATCATAGAAAAATATGAGCAAGGTGTGCGAGTGGCTGACTTGGCGAGGCAATTCGGGCATAGTACTTCAACGATATGCACTGTGCTTAAACAGAAGGAGTCGATAAAGGGTATAACGCCAGCTAAGGGCGTTAAAATAATTTCTAAGCTCCGTAGCTCTCTCCATGAAAAGATGGAGAATCTACTGATGGTGTGGGTGATGGAGAAGCAGCTTAAAGGACATACAGTAACACAGGGCATCATATGCGAGAAGGCGCGAGCGATTTACAGTGATTTGCTGGAGCAGACCCCGCGCACTTCCACGGACGAAGCATCGAAAGACTCATTTAAAGCCAGTAGAGGCTGGTTTGATAATTTCAGGAAAAGGTCCGGCATTCACTCCATTGTCAGGCATGGTGAGGCAGCAAGTTCGGATGTGAATTGATTACCTCAAAACTTTTTCTGAACTGATAGAAGCCAAAGGATATATCCCCCAGCAAGTCTTCAACTGTGACGAGACAGGGCTTTTCTGGAAGAAGATGCCGAATAGGACTTATATAACGGCAGAGGAGAAGGCGATGCCAGGCCACAAACCCAGGAAGGATAGTATAACTTTCGCACTGTGCGCCAATGCGAGTGGCGACGGCAAGATCAAGCCTCTGCTCGTATACCATTCGGAAAACCCCAGAGTCTTTAAGTCACATAGATTTTAAAAGATAAATTGCAAGTTATGTGGAAGGCATGGGTCACCAGGCAGTTCTTTGTGGAGTGGGTAAACCTGGTTTTTGGCCCTTCTGTTAAGAAATATCTACGGGAAAACAACCTAACCATGCAAGCCCTCCTCGTCCTCAATAATGCTCCTGCTCACCTACCGAACCTCGAAGATGAACTCCTCGAAGAGTTGAAGTTTATAAAGGTTGTCTACCTACCTCCCAACTCCACTCCTATCCTGCAGCCCATGGATCAGGAGGTGATTTCTAATTTTAAAAAGCTGTACATCAAGCACCTGTTCCGGCACTGCTTTGAGGTGACAGAGAACACAAATCTCACCCTTCGAGAGTTCTGGAAGAACCACTTTAACATCCTGATATGCCTCAGAATTATTGATCAGGCCTGGCTGGGTGTTACAACGAGAACTTTGACCTCTGCATGGAAGAAGCTGTGGCCTGAGGTCGTAGACCAAAGGACCTTTGAAGGATTCGAACCCGAGGTGCCAGTGGAGGAGGAGATAGTGTCTCTGGGAAAATCCATGGGCCTGGAGGTGGATGAGAGAGACGTGAATGAGCTCGTGGAGGAGCACTCTCTGGAACTCACCACGGAGGAGTTACAGGAGTTGCAGTCTCAGCAACATGCGGAGGTTCTCCAAGAAATTGGTTTCGAGGAGGAGCCAGAGGTGGAGGAGATCTCTACAAGTGAGATAAAGGAGATCTTAGGAATGTGGGAGAGGGTGTCACACTTCGTGGAAAAGAAGCACCCCGAAAAAGTTGCTACTGGTTGTGCATTGGAGCTGTTCACTGAAACTTGCCTCACCCATGTCAGAAACATTCTGAAAGGGAGGAAGAGACAAACCTCGTTGGACACGTTTTTTTTTGAAATCGGCCAAAAATGCAAAGACCAGTAGCAATTAAGTTCAGTGAAGATTAGTTAAGTTACATTCAGTTTAGGGATAAAGTGTAACATTAAGAGTGTAACGAGTAGGTAAATACACTTTATAAAACCAGTTTATTCCTTTACATTCTCTTTTATTATGTTTTTATACCATATTTGTCATTTATAAATACATTTTTCTTATTCAAAAACACGTAACAAGAACAACTGGGGTGGCATTTTGGGGGCTGGAACGGATTAATGGCATTTCAATTGATTTCCGTGGGGAAATTTGCTTTGAGATACGAACAACTTGATATACGAGCAAGGTTTCGGAACGAATTAAACTCGTATCTCCAGGTACCACTGTATAAAAATTATATTTATCTTATATGATAAATACTATCTTTTCTCCAGCCTTTAATAATACTTTCTCACTTTCCTTCAAGCCTGCATTTAGAGTCTTCTTGAAGCCCACCATTCAGTTAAAAACCAGTGCCACATGTTTGTAGGACTTTCTTTTTTTTAAAAAAATATATATTATTGAATTTTTACAGAGAGGAAGGGAGATGGACAAAGAGTTAGAAATATCGATGAGAGACATTGATCAGCTGCCTCTTGCACACCCCCTAATGGGGATATGCCTGCAACCAAGGTACATGCTCTTGACCGGAATCGAATCTGGGACCTTTCATTCTGCAGACAGATGCTCTATCCACCAAGCCAAACTGGTTTTGGCAGTTTTTAGGACTTTCTTAAAGCATTATCATACTTTCAGGAGACCATTTCTGTTTCAATTACATGACAAACTCAGAACTTTGTGGCTTATAGCAACCATTTTATTTTGCTCATGATTTTACAGGAAGGACTTATCCGGGGCATTGTTTCCACATGCACAGGCTATACCTGGAGGATCCACTTCCATGATGGCTTCTTCACCTGCATTTTTTGGCCTCCCCACATGGGTCTGTCATTGTCTAGGGCTTCCCTGTAGTTGTGTCAGTGTAGTCATATTTCATACGTGGTGGCTGGTTTCTAATACTAATATCCCAAGAGCAAGTGTTTTGTACTTGGATAGTTAAGGAGTATGGGTGGAATATGATCACTTCTGTATTCTATTAGTCAAAGTAGTCTTAGGTACCACCTAGATTGGAAGGGGTGGAGAAGTAGGCTTCATATCAGTGTGAGAGGGACAAGGTCATGTTACTGAAGAGCATGTGGATGGGAGATACTGCTGCTGTCTTTGGAAAATAATACACTTTTAATGTCTTTTGTTTCCCTTCTATCCCAATATTTATTTATTTTTTTAAATATATTTTATTGATTTTTTACAGAGAGGAAGGGAGAGGGAGAGAAAGACAGAAACATGGATGAGAGAGAGACAGCGATCAGCCGCCTCCTGCACAACCCCCACTGGAGTTGTGCCCGCAAGCAAGGTACATGCCCCTGACCGGAATTGAACCTGGGACCCTTCAGTCCGCAGGCCGACGCTCTATCCACTGAGCCAAACCAGTCTCGGCTTTTTTTTTTTTTTTTTTTTAATATTTCATTGATTTTTTTACAGAGAGGAAGGGAGATGGAGAGAAAGTCAGAAACATTGATGAGAGAGAGTATCCCAATATTTAAATGGCTGTGTAGTATTTAGTCTATCCTGTAACTTAGGCCATTTACAATTTTTGTAGCTATTTTTAACACTATTTAACATGTAATCATTTGACTTCTTTTATTTGAATGATAGGATTTGAATTTTAAACATATGAAGTGTTATGATTTGTGATTGGCTATCTCACCTTATCAGTAATCCTTAAGATATTGGTAGTGACCTCTAAAATAGGTCCAATTTTTAAAGCAAAGCTTTGTCATTGGCTCTAACAGCACTTTTTGTTTTCTGGGTTTCCCACCCCCCAAATCCTAACAGTTTAATTGTGTAACATTAAAAGATGAGCACTAGGTGTCAGTATAACCATATTTAGATCATCAATTTGTGTGTAAATTTTACTTTGTACATTGTGTATATATTGGCAGAGTATTAATTTAGTCACCTGTTGTAATAGCTGTTAAACATGAAGTTGGATATCGTGACTTCTAAAAGTAGGATTACACAATAAGAGGTTGTTTAGAACTACTGGTATCGTTTCTAGTGAAAGCCACTTTTGTGAATCCATTTTAAATTGTTTTTAAGAGCAATTAAGGAAAATATTGGTAGCTAGTTTAGGGTAGACTTGAAAGAGAAAATGAGTCAGTTTGATCTCTTCCTTCTAGGCTCATTCTGGGTGCTGTTTATACCAGTGAATCTGAAACATGAATGTATGAATATTCATTAAGAAATCAGCTGAGCCGAGACCGGTTTGGCTCAGTGGATAGAGCGTCGGCCTGCGGACTGAAAGGTCCCAGGTTCGATTCCGGTCGGGGGCATGTACCTTGCTTGCGGGCACATCTCCAGTGTGGAGCGTGCAGGAGGCAGCTAATCGATGTATCTCTCTCATCGATGTTTCTGACTTTCTGTCCCTCTCCCTTCCTCTCTGTGAAAAATCAATAAAATATATTAAAAAAAAAAAAGAAATCAGCTGAGACTAATGTCAAGTTCACTGCCTATCAGATTGTTAATATACACTGAGTGGCAAGATTATTACGATCTCTGAATGCATAATAATTTGGTCAGTGTGTGTATGTGTACACATATAAATACATATACATATACAAATATACATATATACATATATGTACATATATTAGAGACCTGGTGCATGAATTTGTGCATGGGTGGGGTCTGGCCAGCCTGGCCAGGGAGAGGGGACATGGGCAGTTGGCTGGCCTGCCTGCTGGCCGAACTCCTATTTGAGGGAACAATTTTGCATATTAGCCTTTTATTAAATAAGATATACACTGAGTAGCCAGATTATTATGCGTTCAGAGATCATAATCTGGCCTCTCACTGTATACCTTTTGTAAATAGCTTTTTTTGAGAAGGAAATAAAATCTGCTGAAAACTGAACTCTTAAAAAAAAAAAACAACAGCTGGAAACTATGTTTTAAAAGATTCCAGGTTTCACTTTAAGGAATTCTATCTCAGGTCATACATCATATTAAGAAACACAAGTCTGTACTGTTAACTTTACAGTTTATCAGTCTTTTTAGATTTTTTAATCCTTGTTTTTCATGATTCCAGACCTAAGACTAAACATTCCTATAGAGTATATATCTTAGATGTATAATTAGCAGTCAATGGCCCTAGAGTCTAGGCTTGGCTCTACTAGATAAAAGTTAAATAACTATTAGAGGTTCGGTGCACGGGATTCATGCACTGGTGGGGAGTGTGGCCTGTGACAATCGGCCTGCTTTGGGAGCACTACTCATCCCATTCAGCCAAGCAGCTCTGGACCCGCTCTCTGAGAGCTGCTCCGGCATGGGAATGCACTGATCAGCAGGGGACAGCTCCTGCATTGAGTATCTGTCCCCCTGGTGTTCAGTGCGCATCATAGCGACTGTTTGACTGTTATGGTTGTTCTGCCATTTGGTCGCTGGGCTTTTACACACACACACACACACACACACACACACACACACACACACACATATATATATGTATTCAATTTACATAATTTGTGAAAGCTTAACTTTATTTTATATAAATGTAAAATAAGTCCCCCTCACCTCCTGGGGGGTTGGGGAAGGGCAGGTACACTATATCTCAGAATTGTTAGGAATTGTTAAGAATTAAGTGAGATAATGTATGACCTATATAATTTTAGTATGAATTTTCAGTGATATATATTTTGGAAATGCAAGTTACTACTTTTTGTTAACCTTGTGTAAAGAGAGGGTGATTTTAAGTCTGAGGTGCCATTCTTATAACCAAGGCAGTTACAAAATGTTTTTGAGTGATTGTTGTGGATCTGTTATACTTAATGCATGGTGTTTTAACGATTATTGGGTTATTATATTTAAGTTTGCATCATCAGGGTTTCATAAAGGAACAGATTCAGGTTTAGTTCAATATGACCAGGCTATGTTTTTAAATTAAGGAATATCTGAATTCATTTTCAAATTCTTGCTTTGGCTTCTCTATTAAGCCCTCAGAGACTGCTTTCTTGCCTAATTTAAAATTGTTAGTTTAGATGCTACTTTCTCCTATCAGAAAATTATTAATTTTATTCAGTTAATGTGACCACTCTCTTACATAGTTTTTTTCATTTTATAGAAAGGCAAGTCGAGGCTTGCAGTGCTTAGGTAATAAACACAAGTTTCTAAATCTAGTAAGTGATAGCACCATTTAAATTCAGATCATAGGACTTAAAAAGCCTTTTGTTTTTCTACTACAAGTTCCTATTAAGCACTGTGCTGGTCTGAGTGATAGAAAGATGAGACACTGAAAGCGAGCTCTAGGACAACTATTTGGCTAGTATGTGAAAGGGAGGAAGTTACATTCATACAACATAGCATAGTAAAAGCACTATTACATATTACAGATTTTTAAGTTTGGTGAGAATATAGAGGAAGGGAATGGTGACTTCCTGGGAAAATAACTGTTGAATTCACATTGAAAGATGTTCATTAAACATGAGTAATTGTTAATGGAGGGAAAGTCATTCCAAGTAGAGGAAAAAAAGAAACATGTGCCATAGAGCAGCCTGAAAGTATTAATAATTAAATTTATTGTCATCAAGGCCAGGATACATCTTCATCAGAGGTATAGCTCCTTATTTTAGATGCTGCTGTAGACCCACGTGTATTTGAGGAAAAGCAAACCATATTCAAGTATTCAGAGATAGAACATATAATAACATTTTCCTTTGCAAACTATTTTCCAAGTGGTAACTATACTGTTGATTTATACAGGGTGATTTTTGTTTTTGTTTTATTTTGTTATTTAGGGTCTATTTTATGGGTGGAGTGGGAAATTAACTATGATGTGGTTTATTTCTAGGGGATATTTCAGTTTGAGTTCCTACCCAATTTACATTAGGGGAACATACTATGATTTTGAGACTGGCTATTTTATTAGTAATAATTCTTTCTAGAATATCTCTTGATCACAGTTTTCAAAATTATTTTTTTCCTCTTAAAATTGTCTTTAATGTGAGATTTCTGGTAAGAAAATATAGTAGCCCTAGATTCTTTGAAATACGGGACTAATAGAAAGAGTTAAATGATTGAAAATGATGGAACTTTTAGACGCAGCATATTTGGAAAGTACAGTGGTACCTCGAGATATGAGTGCCCTAACATGAGATTTTTTGAGATACAAGCAGTCGAGCGAGCTATTTTTGCTTTGAAATATGAGCAACATTTGAGATACGACTAATCGCGCGGATCAGCCGCCTGCACACGACCCACCAGTTTATCGTGACTCGACCGTCTCATAGTTTCCCACGCCTCAAGGTTACGGAACGAATTAAACTCGTATCTCGAGGTACCACTGCATTTTTAGTTTCAAGCCAAATGTTTTTAAATAAGCCAAGTCTATAAAAACAAGTAATTTGGGGAATATGGTTCTAAGACTTCCTATTCTGAATTTTCTATTACAGGTTATATGCCAAAATGCTTGAATAAGGTCATTTCCCAGGAAGATGGCAGAAAAAGTCTGATGCCTCTTTATATTCTCTGTTTAAAATTTTTATTAATGTACCATAGGAAACAAATAAAAACATTCTAAGTCAGACTAGAAAATCAGACTCCAATATTAACTTCCTGGCTGCTTTTTGGTATGTTTCCATTTTCTCCTCACTGTTAAGATTCCTACCTTAAGCTCTTCTGGTTTTAATAGTGTACTACAAAATGCTTTTGGTTGGATTACAATTTATAGCTTGCATGGTAAGGAGTTAAAATGTCTATTTGTCTTTATGTACTATTTCTTGTAGACTAGAAGGCAAAGTCCCTTGATTGTATGGACATTCATTCTCATCATAGCAGAGGCTGCTGGTTGTTTCCCAGGATGTTTCCCCACTCCTTAGTAATAGAACCCCCTTGGGTTTTAACTGGGCATATCGCTGCCCAGCTACACTGTATTTCACAGCTTCCCTTGTAGTTGGGTATGGCCATATGGGTTGTAAGTAGAAGAGATGTGTGCAATTCTCAATTCTTCCCTAAGGGATGTGCTTTCCCTTTATTCTTTCCTCCTGGCTAGAATTTAAACTGTGATACAGGGAACTACCAACAGTCATTGTACACTACAAAATGCAAGTCACCGAAGGTGAAGATGGGTTATTTGGCCCCTTGAGTGTGGCTCTTCCACAAAATACCATGCTCTGGGTGAGTCTATTTTGAAGAAGTGGTGATAGAATAAGTTTAAGTTTTAAAACTTTGGCTCTCAAAAGAAATTTCAATCATTGTACTGTTGATATTTGGCTCTGTTGACTAATGAGTTTGCCGACCACTGCATTTGGTAATAAAGAATTGGATTGACAGATCTTTATTACAGGATACATACGCATGAAAATCAACATAAGCCTTATGAATACAAACTGCAATGAAGAGAAATAGTAATCCTATGTACTTAAAATACTGACTGCTTACTAGACAAAAACTATAGAAAATACCTAATTTTTGTGATCAATGAAATACTGTTTCCATAACGTTTCTGTTAAATGTGGTCAGAAAAAAATAAGATTACACAAGAACAGTGTAAAAGGTGTTTTAGATAGCAATTAGCTGATTTAACATTCTAGAAAAATTCAATCAGTAAAGCAGAGAACAAACCTGAGAATATTGAGAGTGGGTGGGTAAGTGGTCAAGACAAGATAGCCACTATGGTCCTATTTCAAGATCCACCTGAGTAGGATCAAATATTATAGGCACAATAGAAATTATTTTACATTCCTACCAAAAGCTCCTCAGCATTGCAAATGAAAATTCCCACACACTACCGGGAAGGTATCCTTTTAACATTGAACAGATTTTATTAATAGAAACTTTCAAGCATTCATCCAATAACAATTTTACTTTGAAAGGACCTAAAATCATTGACAGATTACTTTTCTGTGACAAATGCAAAACAACGAAATTAGTATGAACTCTTGTTTCCTTCAGTTTGTCCTGTGGCACAAAAAGAAAGTCACTAAGAACAAACTTTTTAAAATGAATCCTATATAATAAAGAGGTAATATGTAAATTGACTATCACTTCAACACAAGATAGTCGCCCCCATGTGGTCACAAGATGGCAGCCATAGATGGTGGTTGGGAGAGACTAGGCCTGCAAGGAAGGGCAGTTGAGGGCGATCAGGCCTGCAGTGGAGAGCAGTTAGGGGTGACAGGGCCAGTAGGGGAGGGCAGTTAGGAGGGACAAGGCCTGCAGAAGAAGACAGTTTGGGGGACCAAGCCTGCAGCAGAGGGCATTTGGGGGTGACTATGCCTGCAGGGGAGGGCAGTTGGGGGTGACCAGGCCGGCAGGGGAGAGCTATTAGGGCCAATTGGGCCAGTAGGGAAGCAGTTAGGCATCTATCAGGCTGTGCAGCAGAAGCAGTTAGGGGCAATCAGGCAGGCAGGTGAGTGGCTAGGAGCCAGCAGTCCTGGATTGTGAGAGGGATGTCCCACTGCCAATTTAGGTCCAATCCTGGGGCAGTCAGACATCCCTTGGAGGGTCCCAGATTGGAGAGGGTTCAGGCTGGGTTGAGGGACACCCCTCCCCTCCATGCATCAATTTCGTGCACTGGGCCTCTAGTGTAAATCCCCCCAAATACAGTGATGAATTATATTTGCTAATTGGCCTGTGGAACAGCACTGATGAGTGTTCACTTCTGTCTCTGGTTCTTCTCTTTTGGGCTGCATGATACAGTTGTACTTCCCCACCACATTTGAAGTTAAGCATTATCCCTCACTGTTTTTGGCCAGTGAGTGGAAAAGTTACTGTTAGAAACCAATAAATTGGTGCATAATTCACCACATATCCCCTCTCTCCTCCAGCATGCTGACTGCCATGTCTCAAGTGGTGGGGATGCCATCATTTTGAATAAGGATGGCCTAGAAAGACATGTAGTATTAATAAGAAAGAAATCTTGTTTTAAGCCACTGAACTTCTGAAATTATTACCCTACCGTAACTTAATATATGCTAACATATAAGTACTAGAAGAAGAATAACCCACAAACAACTAGGGTCGTCCCAACCAGAACGGACGGCTGAACAGGAGGCTCTGTGGGGTGACCAGGCCGGCAGGGGGCACAGTGAGACCGCTAAACCACTGGTCCCTGGTCCCTGGCTAGGCCAGGCTGGCGGCTAAAAGGAGCTCTGGGCCCTGGTTGGGACCCGTCAGAACTGTGATGGGGCATGGCCAGCCTTCAAACCGGATGCCCAGAGCTCCCTGGGGCGCAGTGGTGGAAGGGAAGTCTGGGCCCTGACAGGGACTGGCAGAATTCTGGGTCTCCCGAGATTAGAGTGTGGCTGGCCTTCAAACCCAGGGCTCAGAGTTCTCTGTCGTGCCTCCCCCAACCCTCCCACCCCCCAGCCAGAACTCAGAGTTCCCTCCTGCTGCAAGGGCCCAGTGGCCGAAGGGAGCTCTGGGCCTCTGCCAGAACTTGGCAGAACTGCGATGGGAGCGTGGCTGGCCTTCAAACCTGGGATCCAGAGTCCCTGCATAAAGTGCTTCTGTTTGTTTAGTCCATTGGTTTTAAATCAGATTACACTCCCACAAAGGGGGTAAGAGAAAACTGTTCAACGTGCCTTTGGCAAATTGCAAACTCTTGCTGAACTTGAGCAAACCCTTCCTAGCATAGCTAGCTGTCTTTGCGCTTTTCAGGGCACTTTTGAAGGAAGGAAAGGAATCTGGTGCTCGAGGGGCAGAGCTGGAAAAGCAGTTTCCCAAGGAGGTGGTAGCGCAGTGGGACACCCCCTGTGCTCCAGGGCGAGGCAGGGCACACAGGGCAGGACATCAAATGACAAAGGTCCAGCAGATGCCTGGCCTGTAGGCTGCCAGAGGAGGGGTGTCAGATGCATGAAGGAATGGCTTAGCATCTCTGTCATTGCTTTGGTCCTCAGAATTTCCTGCTTCCCATCTGTCGGCTCTCTCCCTCTGAGGGGCGCTATTGTCTTCACAGGGGTACAGCTGGAATATTGTATCTCAAGAGGATTGTCCCAATGTATGTATCCTTTTATCCTACGATGAAAAAATCCCAAAGAATGGAGACAGACTATTGTCCTTTAGGCTTAAAAAAACCCCAGAAGTGTGAAGAGCTAAGACTTAGTTCTGTTTACATGCCTCAGAGAGAGAGGATGAGGAAATGGCCCAGTTTGGCCCCGACTTTACCCACTTATGTTACTCTTGAAGGCGTCTTTGCCACAATGTGAATAAACTGCAACCTTTTGAAATAAGGGCTCATACAAAAGTCTGCATTCCCAACTTTTCTTGAAACATCTGTGTTCTTCAGCTATGGCCACCGTCCTGAGATCAGGTCCTATGGACCAGGTCCTGTCGCTGGGAATCAGGGGTCACTGGAAGAGCCGCCTCCCCCGCCCCTCGCCCCCCGCGGGGGCCCTTTTACATTCAGAGATTGAGCTGAACTCATTTTGGGGGAGGCCTGGCAAGGGTTACAGGTATCACAGATGGAAGGGTGGAGAATGGAGAGGCGGACACCCTGCTCAGCCCCTTCCTGGGTGGGGTCAGGCAGATGAAGGCGGGCCAACCCGCCCCACAATTGGGTGAGATAGCATCCTCTGTGTCTACCTCTCACCCTGTGGGCCCGGCCACTCCCCTCAGCTCCAGGCAACCCTCTGCATCCTGCGACAATGCACTCTGCCCTCACATGCTGCTCACCCTAAATGAGAAGGAATAGAGCAGTTGGCCCACAGATAACTACACAGAAAGGTAGGGCTCATGGCTGGTGAGTGCAGTGGCAGTGTCAGGAGCCGCTCCTGCCTCTGTAGCAGTGCTTAGGAGCAGCGAGCCGAATGGTGAGGACCAGTGAGCAGGTGGGCAGTAAGGAGCAAGGGGACCGGGACTGGAATACAACTGATCATAACGTAAGATTTTTACAGGGTAATTATTAGGTTGGCACAACAATGAAAGGAATGCTTTAAGACAAATGTCTGAGACATGATACTTAAGCTGGAGCCTAGATGTCCAGATTGAGATTTTTCTGAGAATAAAAGTATTGAGTTGGGCATTTCAGACCTGTCTTGACAAGTCTATTTAGATTTGTGCTTATATTCTTAGGTGACCGGGTTATCGATGTGGGATCTGAATGGAGAACTTTCAGCAATGATAAAGCAACAAAAGATCCATCTCGAGTTGGAGATTCTCAGAATCCTCTTCTGAGTGATCGAGATTTGTCTACCATGATTGGCAAGGTAATACCAAGCGAGGCCTGACCAAAAACCTGGGAGTTGGGATACTTTGCAGAGCATCAGTCACTGCCTCTGAGCAATCTTGACCTGAGAATGAGATTTGCCAGTAATACCATTGTGAGTGATGGCCTTATACATTGCTTCCATCATAATGGGGAGGCCAATAGATAAAAAAAATCAGTCTTTATATCTCCCGCCCTTGTTTTCATCAAGCACATTTTGCACAAAAATTAAGTTGAATGTAGTATGGTCTCTGTGAGTACATATTGATGTGTTCCTAGAACATTGGTAATGTCTTTTCCTTTTATACCACCTACAACAAATTAGAACTCAATGTAGCCTATTTTCTAGTATTGGAAATACTTACCTAAGCTTTACATTTTTCATCAGTAAAGTGAGAATACTTCATAGAGATATTGAAGGTTACATGGGAATATATGTGAACTATTTATAACATGTATTATGTGTTTAATTAAGGGTAGCTGTAGCTATTATATAGGAGAGTAGCCTAACCGTCCTGGCAACCTGGCTCTTTTTTGCTCTGGTATCTGAATTGAAAATAGTACTAGCAATATTCCAAAGGACTAATCAAGGAAGTGTATGCTACTACTTAACCTATATTACTGCATAGTCTATTTTTAATAAAGTAACATGAAAAAGCAGGTCCTTAATTATTTTTTATGCTCTATACATTACATATCAAATTTGAAAAGCATAATGTATACTAGGTTTAAAAGATAGCAGTGTTCAGAAATATCTTTTAAGTAGGTGATGTCTGCGTTTGCTCTAGTCTTACAGTCTTGAAAAAGTATAATAAGGACATTTTCAGATATAAGATTGCAACTAATTTTCTTCTTTCATCGTCTTCTAACTGGTTGATTACTTCATAAATTTGTACTTCTAATTTTCCTTTTGCCTAATTTTAATATAATTATAGTAATATAATTTATATAATTATTATATAATTATAATTACACATTAGCTAGTTTTTCTGGTACACTGCTACAATGTGGTAGTAAGTGCCTTTGTCTTCTGACTAATGTTATACTGCAGATGTTTTCTCTGTTAATCATTTTGCTGGCTTTGGGCCTGCGAGAGTGATTTTCTAATATGAAGAAGTACTCATTTTTAGTGTTTTATGAGATTTTTTTAAAAAATGGGTTTTGAATTTTACTAAACCTTTTTTAAAAAATATATTTTATTGATTTTTTACAGAGAGGAAGGGAGAAGGAGAGGAATATAGAGTTTGAAACATCAATGACAGAGAAACATCCATCAGCTGCCTCCTGCACACCCCCTACTGGGGATGTGCCTGCAACCAAGGCACATGTCCCCTATTGGAATCGAACCCGACGCTCTATCCACTGAGCCAAACCGGCCTCGGCTAGACCTTCTTTTTGTACCTTTAGAGATGATTATTTGAGTTTCTCAAAAGATATTCTTACATTTAAAGTATTTGCTAGAAAACATTCCTAAAAACATTTTACCTGGAGGAATAGAGAGGTTACACTGGGTAGGTTTCTTGGGCATGTGAAGTCAGATCATATGAATTCCGTTTTCTCAGAAACTGTTCATTCAGGTTTTCAAAATTTTGCATATAAAGTTATAAAACTTTGTTTTATAGGGTACAGGAGCTGCAAGTTTTGATGAATTTGGCAATTCTAAGTACCAGAATCGGAGAACAATGAGTAGTTCTGATCGGGCCATGATGAATGCGTTCAAGGAAATCACTACCATGGCAGACAGAATCAACCTCCCTAGAAATATAGTTGTAAGTTCCTCTCCTTTAAGCCATTCTGGAGTTGACTTTGCATAATTTAATGAACACATAACATTTTGATATTGCAACTAATTAAACGGTCTAGAGTTAATTAAACTTAGTTTCTCTGTTTTGAAGGATCGAACAAATAATTTATTCAAGCAAGTGTATGAACAGAAGAGCCTGAAGGGAAGAGCTAATGATGCCATAGCTTCTGCGTGTCTCTATATTGCCTGTAGACAAGAAGGGGTTCCTAGGACATTTAAAGGTAAGTTTTCAATTCCCTAGATAAAAGTCTTATCTATGTCATATTACCAATGTCAGGCAGCTTTGACTCTTAAGTAGTGCTATGTTGTGTCTTTGTGCTTATATCCGGTAACCCACCTAAATATAGTTTCCAAATGCCTGTTTTTGTTCCTTGAGAAAAATTAATTATGTGATTTAATTGAAGATGTTCTTTTCAGGCGGTTTCCTCATGTAAAGTCATTTTAGTCCATGTGAGTGAGCCCTGTGTTCCTTGGTAATTAGAACTTTTGTAAGTTTTGAGGCCTGTTATTATAAACCAGAGTAGGACTTTGTGGTGAGTCTAAGTTTTTGATGCATAAAAAACAGTTTTCACATATAGCCAGGTCTCTACAAGTGAGGGAGTCAACCCTTAAAAAGCATTAGTGACATTTTTCCTCCTGAGTTATACAATTTGCACGTTCACACTTAAGTTGGAGACTTTGAGAGAACTAATATTTTTCATTCAGCTTGCAATTTACCTGTGAATATGTGACCACCTATTCAATATTGCTGTGATACTTATACTGACTTTAACTGCCAGAGTTCGTTTTGGCTTAAGACTATAATTACCCTTTATTTATCTGTGAATGTTTAATTTTTTACATTTTCTTTTTTTTTTAATAATTTAAGTAAACAGGAATGCTTTTTATTTATTTTTTTAAATATATATTTTATTGATTTTTCACAGAGAGGAAGGGAAAGGGATAGAAAGCCAGAAACATCGATGCCAGAGCGACATCGATCAGCCGCCTCCTGCATGCCCCCCCACTGGGGATGTGCCTGCAACCAAAGTACATGCCCTTGACCGGAATCAAACCTGGGACCTTTCAGTCCCCAGGCCGACGCTCTATTCACTGAGCCAAACCGGTTTCGGCTAATTTTTTACATTTTCTTACATTATTTTTATTACATGTGAAACTAAGGCTTTTGTTAAATTTATTTTAAAGATGGTAGTTGAATTTTTAGATTAATAGGGTCATATTTTATCTCGTTTTGCTACAGCCTATAATTGCAGGGATAGCATGTACATAAAAACATTGTATAGCTTGAGAAGCATTCTTTATTTTAGCTTGAATATTTTTTTATCTCCTTGATAAATTCTTTATAGATTAATATATAAATATCAAAGAGGTTTTTACTTGAGGAATCTCATTTACATAAATTGAACCGTCAGAGACGTTAATATTTTGAAATATTAAGATCTGCATTTAAGCGCTGGCTGGTGTGGCTCAGTAGATAGAGCATTGGTCCTCGCACCTAAGGGTCACAGGTTCAATTCCCAATGAAGGGCATGTACTTGAGTTGCAGGTTTGATCCCTGGCCCTGGTCAGAGCTCATATGGGAATGGGAGGTAACCAGCAGATATGTCTCTTGCACATGGATGTTTTTCTCCCCCTCCCTTCCTCCCTTCCACTCTAAAAATCAATGGAAAACTAACCTTGGGTGGGAATTTAAAAAAAATAAAAAGATCTGCATTTAACTTTAAGGAAAAACTTCCTTAAAGTTTGATAAACATTTAAATTAACAGAAAATTTAAATTAGCTCTAAGGGAAATATCATGTAGATGATTAGGGATTCATCTGTAAGGCATGGTTGAATTTTTTATTATTAGAATGTATTACTTTTGTAATCTGAAATTATAGATCTTAAAATGAACTATATGACTTATGTAGATGTGTTTATCTAATTTTTTTTTTTTTTTTTATAGATATATGTGCCGTATCACGAATTTCTAAGAAAGAAATTGGTCGATGTTTTAAACTTATTTTGAAAGCTTTAGAAACCAGTGTGGATTTGATTACAACTGGGGACTTCATGTCCAGGTTTTGTTCCAACCTCTGTCTTCCTAAGCAAGTGCAGATGGCAGCTACACATATAGCTCGTAAAGCTGTGGAACTGGACTTGGTGCCTGGAAGGAGCCCGATATCTGTGGCGGCGGCGGCCATTTACATGGCTTCACAGGCATCAGCTGAGAAGAGGACCCAAAAAGGTAGGAGAGGAGTGTGATAAAACCGTGGTGGCTGTAGCATGTAATGGTTATTTCCATTTTAGGTATGAAGCAGGTAAATATCCAGAACCCACTTCAAGAGGTAGTTCCATAGCATCAGAACTTAAGAAAATAGCTGAAACCGGTTTGGCTCTGTGGATAGAGCGTTGGCCCGCGGATCGAAAGGTCCCAGGTCATGTACTTTGGTTGCAGGCACATCCCCATAGGGCGCGTGCAGGAGGCAGCTGATCAATATTTCTCTCTATCCCTCTCCCTTCTTCTCTGTAAAAAATCAATAACATATATATTTAACAAAAAAAAAAAAACGTAATAGAGTATTTTCCCCTTCTAAGTGGTTCATATGTAAAAAATGCTTGGAGGTGTAAGCCTTTGTGCAGACTTAATCTTCTTTCTTAATTGAATTTTTTTAGTTTGTACATTTTTAATATTTAGATGTTTTTATCTCCCCCCCTCCTCGGCCCTCCCCCCACACACATTTTCCTGGTTATTTTGAATAGTTTTCTTTCCCCCTTCTCAAAACTTTTTTAAATCTTGAGAGGTGGGCCATACCTTGTTTCTCACCACCTGGCAGTCAGGCTATAACAGTCTGTGAAGCCTGTTCTTTCTTCTTCTGTATAGTATTACAGTCTTCTAATAAAAACATGTGGCATAAGTAGTTTCTACCTTCTAAAGCCATTTTTTAATTCAGTGTTGTTTTCAAACAGAAGTATTAGTGAATTTCATTAGAAGCATGAATTCATTCTTTGATCCTCAAAATTATTCATAAAGAAAAAAGCAGTTAAATGTAAAAGTGTGATAGTGAAATTACTTGCTGCAATAATTTTATAGCTGAAACCAGTTTGGCTCAGTGGATAGAGCGTCGGTCTGCAGACTGAAAGGTCCCAGGTTCGATTCCGGTCAAGGGCATGTACCTTGGTTGCGGGCACATCCCCAGTAGGGGGTGTGCAAGAGGCAGCTGATCGATGTCTCTCTCTCATCGATGTTTCTAACTTTCTATCCCTCTCCCTTCCTCTCTGTAGAAAATCAATAAAATATATATATTTAAAACAAATAATTTTATAATACCCTATTCGGAACAGCCTTTCACATCGGCTTAGGCCATGTTTCCCTGTCATAAAAGTAAATGATATAGAAGAATGATCAGGAATAAGTCACCATTTGTTATTTAAATGTACCCTGATTGCCTTTGGCCTCCACTCATATTTCTTCCTTTACACATATATATTACTGATTTCAGAGATGAAGGGAGAGGGAAAGGTAGAAACATCAGTGATGAGAAAGAATCATTGATAGGCTGCCTTCTTCACACCCCACACTGAGGATTGAGTCCGCAACCTGAACCTGGGAGTGTGCCCTGACCAGGAATGGAACTGTGACCTCCTGGTTCATAGGTCAATGCTCACCCACTGAGCCACGCTGGTCAGGCCACTCATGTTTTTAAAGAAATTTTGAGTCTTCTGGTAGAATTTATAAGCTGAAGCTAAGCACAGATGGTCCTTATTGATTCCTGGCTGTAAAGTTTAGTCTAATCAACAACACAAAAATGTTTAAACACTTCCTTCTACTTTTTACATGAAAGGTTTTGTTGAAACCTTTTCTTCCTATAAGTTCATATTCACATAGTTGACATTCATCAGTATCTATATCTAAAACGATGTAATGCATAAGGAAATTCAAAATCAGTTAACTGCACACTGATGGCAGCCATCACACTGAAAACAAAAAACCTCATTTATTTGAGTTTTTATTAAAGGGCATGTTTTACAAATCCATTTTAATTAAGTATTTATAACTAACCAAATAATTGTCAAGTTCTAGTTCTTTAGACTTCTTTTAATAAAAAGAAGAAAAAAGTGGTAACTTTTTTGAAGGGTTCAATTGTATTCACTCCTTTCTATATTCTAGGCTGTAGAAATTCTCATGTGAACAAGCATTGTGTGAGCTCAGTATATAGGCTCAACTGTGTTTGTAATAGTAAAACACATCTACATTGAACTGTTATATTCAGCTTTTTGATCTCTGATGTAATAAGTAGGAAAAAGTTTTAGAACAATATTTATAGTAGGATCCTATTTTGGCTTTAGCCTCATAACAGAAGGGGGAGATGTTGTAAGGGAACTTCAAATAATAAAATTAATTTCTTCTACGATCCTCAAAAAGATTAATTGTGAAGAAAAAGAAGATGTCAGTTCAAATATGAAGGCCAATGTAATGGTTGCCACTTGTAGTGCTATGCCCTGAGCAATGTTCAAATGTTTTACAGCTAATAAAACTTTTAATACTGATGATAACCAGTGAGGTAATAGGGTAATACTAGTAATAACTTTAGTCCTGCTTTTGACTTTTAGTATATAATTCCATTATTAATTTTTAAAAAACAATAGTGTTTTTGTTTTTCACTTTGACATTTTATACAACTGTATCTCACAAATTGAAATTTAGGTAGTAGAAGGTAGGTAGGGTGGAAGTTACACTTTTAATATTTTGATTTTTTGTCTTTTAGAAATTGGAGATATTGCTGGTGTTGCTGATGTTACAATCAGACAGTCCTACAGACTAATCTATCCTCGGGCCCCAGATCTGTTTCCTACAGACTTCAAATTTGACACCCCTGTTGACAAACTACCCCAATTATAAATTGAGGCAGCTAATGTCAAACTCTTGTGGTCACTGAATTTTGCCTATTGTACATAACGTATATACAGTGCTGGATTGAGCCTTTAATAAGGAAAAAGATATGGTACGCATTCCAGGGCTAAATGTTAATTGCTTGGCATTATGTATGTATATACTAGTAAAACATATTTAATGATTTAAATTTCTTATTGAATTTGCTTTCTTTTGTAGCTATTTAGAAACTATTTTGGAAGATATTTGAAATTATGTAAGTCTTGAATAAAATGTGTTTCAAAACTAAAGTTTTTGTTATAATTACATGTTATGTTTAATTTATAATTTATAATGTATAATTACAAATAATGCATATTATTACAGCTAATAAAGCTGATAGAAGTCCTTGTTTTCTGTATTTTAAGAAATATATATTTAGTTGTTTTGTGTTATATATATTTTTTAATTTTAATAAAGTCATAGAACTAGCAACAGCTGTTGACAAGAATATATTTAGTTTGCAGTTTTAAGGGTTTGTGTGACTTATAATTTATATAAGGTGTCCAGAAAAATGTATATACACTATAATAGCTAATGGCTCAACTTTGAAAATAAAGTATATTTTCATAAACTGCCTTTATAATTATTCAAAGTATGTGTATACATTTTTTGGGGGATACCCTATATATGTATTAAAAAGCAAGGAGTGCCCTGGCCCATGTTGTTCAGTGATTAAGGTATCAGTCTGTGCACCAAAGGATTGTGGGTTTGATCCCTGGCCCTGATCACTAATTGATGTTTCTCTCACGTAGGTGTTCCTCTCTCTCTCTTTCTCTCCTCCCCTCCCTTCCACTCTTTTAATAATGGAAAAAATATCTTAGGGTGAGGATTTTAAAAAAAGGCAAGAAGTGATGAATTGGACACTGAAAGGCACTGCCTTGATAAAAGGTTTGTTTTTGCTCTGTGACATTGAGCAGAGAAGATGCTGGTAAATAGAGCAACAGATTTCAATTTTCAGATCTTAATGTTTCATTTTATAAAATCTGCATATCCATAATTGTTACTTTTACTGATTGGGATACTCATAAAGAATATTTTAATGGAGATTATTTGGCCTGAAAATATCCAGGAATTTTTTAATAACCACCCTACCCTCAGATAATGGTGAGGTATATCATGTTTTGCATATCATGTTGAGGAACACTGATTTAAGGTCGCTTGACTGCTAGGCAACGTAAGTGAAGACCAACAAAATAACGCCTTTTCTCCAGCTAAGTCAGTGTGGCCCCCACACTGCTCCATGGAGGCTACAGTGCAGAAGCAGTGCCAGCACTGGAGAGTCCAGCTCCCTCCTGCATGTGATGGAGTCTGGTAGCAGCTGCAACTGGTCAGTGCCCTCAGGCCTGCAGCACAAAGGAAACCAGGTAACAATGTGGCAAGCTCATGGACCCAGCTCCTTTTCACCCACATTCCTCTACTATGCTGTTAAGTTTCCCAAGATCCAAATGACAGGGACGCAGCAGGAACATCCAGATAGTGACTCCAAGGATCACTGGGATAATCCCTACCATGACCTCTGAAGCACAAGTAGTGCTGGTAAGAAAAAATAGTGCCATCTACTGGAAAAAATGAAAGACCTATTAACTTGCTGAATTATTAAAATCAAACTAGCACTTAAGTGTTCACTATCTCAAATATGCTGATAGAAGATCACATCAACTTGAACAAGCAAGTTTGTTTTTTCCAGAAACGAAACCAAACAAAAACTCAAGAGTCATGGAAGACTGTGATCTAAATGATAGAAATTCAGCCCTAACTCGTTTGGCTCAATGGATAGGGCATTGACCTGTGGACTCCAACGGTCCCAAGTTCGATTCCGATCAAGGACATGTACTTTGGTTGTGGGCACATCCCCAGTAGGAAGTGTGCAGGAGGCAGCTGATGGATGTTTCTAACTCTTTATCCCTCTCCCTTCCTCCCTGTAACTGATAGAAATTCAAAATAGCCTTTCTAGCATCTCTAAGAGCAGCAGACTCAACTCTTTATGGCTTTTTTTTTCATGAAGAAACTCAACAAGATACAAGAAAACTCAGAAATGCAGTTCAATGGGTTTAGGAATATAATGGATAGAAGGAGTACTTTACCATAGATTTAAATGATAAAGAACCAATTCTTGAGCTTAAGAAAAATGAGATGGAAAACACATCAGAAAGCACTGAAATAGAACAGACCACATGGAGAATAGGCAATCTCAAAAATAGAAGTGTAGAAATCAGGTGGAAGACAAAGGAAAAAAAAAATGTGCTAGCTTTACTGTCACATCTCAAACTGCAGAAGTTATGGCCACAGAACATAAATGGTTAAGATGGAAAAGACTTGAAATTTGTGGATGGAAGACATGAATAAATTGTTCTGATTGATGGCATTGAGCCTATATGCAGACTTTAGCAAGGAATCCCCTGAAACAAGCGGCACCATTTACTGCAAGGAAGGCATGATTACAATAAGGTTTTTTGAGAGAGACCTCATTGACATAACTTTTATTACAGTGGTATCCTAATAAAGAGCAAATATGCTAAATGACTATCAAACCCTCACAAAGATGGTGGTACCCACAGTGAATAAGAAGGGGATATACTGATTGACTGCCACACCCTTAAAGATGGCAGCACCCAGTCCCCTCAGCTCTGCGTGCCTGTCTCCGGAGTCCCTTAGTCCCGGCAGCCACCCAGGGCCGGCCTGAGGAGCAGGTCAGCAGCAGAGGTGTGATGGGGACATTGCCTTCTGATTGCCTCCCACCCCTGAGGGCTCCCAGACTGAGAGGGGGCAGGCTGGGCTGAGGACCTCTAGTATTGTTATAACTTATATTTTATGCTTATGGCTATTTCATACTGTGCCTAGTTTATAAATTGTTTTATCATAGGTATGTATGTATAGAAAAAAAAACTATGTAAGATTTGGTACTATCTGAGGTTTTAGACATCCACTAGAGTTCTTGGAATATGTCCCTCATGAATGGGTGGAGAAATACTGTATTTACAATATGATACATTCTAAAACAACGATTGGTCATGACTTTTACTCATCTTTTGAGGTGTGAAAAACTCTTCATATATGAACTCTTCACCTCGTTCATAGCCAGTTTCTCTCTGGGCCTTACATTTTAGCAAGTTAGGAATAGTAGTGACCATGACAAAGTGGATTCCTCCTGTGCATGCTAACATTTTTAAATAGTTGAAATCTTGGTTAATATGGCCCCTTCCATCTGGGTATTTAAAACAGAGTCACCCAAAGAAAAATGAAAAATAAAAAAACAGTCACTGGAAGCCACTTTCACTGAATTACACTGAATTCAAGGATTTTGTTTCATGGATTCTAAGGTTGAGCCTTCTGGTCCCTAATACCCCCATTTTGTAGATCAGAGAAACAAAGTTCTGTCCAAGTTCACCTAAGAGCAAGGGGCGGGGACTAACTCAGGACTCTTGATCACTCAATTCAATGCTTTCTACTAAACCCACTATTGAACTTACTTTAGTCGAGGCTGCCTCAAGATGAACTTTAGTTATAGCTCCCAAACAAGGTTCTGTTCTATTACTAGATTAACAGAATTACTCAATGCAATACTTTTATCTGGATTCTTGGGGAGAACTTCAGAGTTGAGTTTTCAAAATATTTAAAAATCAGTCCAGGTGTCAAGGAGTTAATAGCTGTAAGTTGTTCTTTGCTTCTTCCAAGATAAAATGCTTCTTAAACAAGATGCCTCTTGGTAGTAAGCCTTTGTGTTCAAAGCAACACATGCACTTTACCCATGGTTGTTTTTGGTTTCTGAGCTAATTTTGTATCGCAGGTGCAAGATTTACTTTAATTATCAAGATGAACAGCTGAGGGGGTCAGCTTATTACCCATCTGGTCCTAATCCAGCCCAGAGGCCTCTGTGCCCATGCCAATATTTCCAATTGTCAATGGTCCTGACTTTTCCTGTTGCTGGAGTTTTAATCTCATCTGCCACTCGTGAAGCTCCTGAAAGGTCCCTTCCACTCTCTCCTGGATATTTACATATGCACAGTCCTTTTCATCAGGATCTTAAGATACCAAGGTGTCACTGCAAATGCATCATCATTCAGCTGATCTTTAGCCCCAAAGGCCCCATATCTCTCAGAAACAAAAACTTCCATTCATAACCCTTGCTGGCATTTCTTGGCTAGGGGGACTTTTCACTGCCATTCTAGGATGCTCAAACTTGCACTTGGTGAAAAAGGGAAAATGTGAGCATAAAGCTTTTCTTTTTCTCTGCAAACTATCAGAACAATTCTTATGCTTTCATCTGCAGCAGCCTATGAAAGGATGTTTGAGAGCTCTGAGAAAGGATTATCATCGGTATGCTAAATACATAGCAAGAGCAAACTTGTTTTAAACTGACATAAGTGACAAAATAAAAAAATACAGAATTGGGTATACAGCACTTAGAGGTGCTGGAAAGGCTAGGGTGTTCTATACTGTTCCAAAAGGCAGGTCTATGATGTAAACATTATATGGAGCTTCCAGATGAACACATCACATTGAATACTTCACTGAAGGTATTTTATCAGACTTGCTGTATCTGTCAGAGATTTCTCTGGAATGGCCTTAACCGTATCTGTGGTTCCTTCCTCTCGTGGTTATGAGACATCAGACAAGTTAATGATGGACCAAGAACTTTCAATCTACATTGCTGTGGCCTAACAAATAGCTGCTGTGTTATTGACTTCTACTGTTTTAGTTTGTTCATCTGAGGGATTGTCTGCTCTTCAGCACACCATCAGGGGTCCATTTTAACTCTACTTGAGTCTATCACCGTTTTTTTTTTTTCTATCTGCATATTAGAAATGATGGATATTCTAGGACCACTCAAAAATCTCTTAAAGGCCCTCCAAGCAGCGTGGACATAAAACAGTGTAGACCTCAGAAATAGCCCCCCATTATAGGACTTTTTCTCTGATTATGTGTTGGGAGTACCACTGAAGATTTTGTTTGAAAAGGTACAAATGAATGCCTACTCGTGGTCAGCAAACTGCGGCTAGTGAGCCACATATGTAGCTCTTTGGCTCCTTAAGTGTGGCTCTTTCACAAAATACCATGGCCTGGGCAAGTCTATCTTGAAGAAGTGGCGTTAGAAGTTTAAAAAATTTGGCTCTCAAAATAAATTTCAGTTGTACTGTTAATATTTGGCTCTGTTGACTAATGAGTTTGCCGACCACTGTCCTACTCTCCATTTTACAGATGAAGACATTAGGGTGAAATGTTCACATATCATTTGTAAGGTGAAATAACTTGTCCCAAGTCACACTACTAGATACTAGCAAAATGAGGACTAGTCCCAGGCCTCTTGCTACCTCCATGTGCTGATTTTCAAAATGCTTCTCGTTTCAAGTGACAGCATGAATGTGGAAGTTCTCTGTAGATCCAGGACTGAACTTAAACAAGGTGTGGCTCTTATCATAGGAACACCCTTGTTATATTGCAGCCCACTTGCAACTCACATCAACAACTGATCTTAGGATGGATCTCAATCACTAATAAAAGCTTAATGTATTATTGTAAAAGCTTTGTATAGAACAAAGCAGCCATTTATTCTCCACTATGTAGACCCTGGAGATGGAGGATACTAGAGGTGAATAAGGCATGCCCTGCACTGATACATTAGACAAGACGGAGGTGTTGTGTAGAGGCCAAGAGGGTCAGAGAGGAGGAAATACTCATTCTGCTTGTGTGGAAAGAGCAGGACACAACATGTAAAAAACAAAGAAAAAAAGCCCTATAACTTTTTACTTGAAAACGGCCCTTGAAGGATGGGTGGAAATCAGTGGCAGGAACATTCATGTGATAGGGTCAGTATATGGTCTTTTAGGCCACATGAAGTCAGTCCTTTGTTTCTATCACCTAAATACACCTTTTTCTCACACCAAAGTGCCATATCCTAGCTTATGTCTTTACTAGAGGCCCAGTGCACAAAATTCTTGCATGGGAGGGAAGGGTGGAGGGGTGTCTCCCTCAGCCCAGCCTGCACCATCTCCAATCTACACAACCCTCTCACAATCCAGTACTGCTGGCTCCCAACCACTTGACTGCCTGCCTGCCAGCCTGATCACCCCCTAACCACTCCCCTGCCAGCCTGATTGACACCTAACTGCTCCCCTGCTGGCACGATAACCCCTAACTGCCCTCCCCTGCTGGCCATCTTGTGTTGGAATGATGGTCAATTTGCATATTACCTCTTTATTAGATAGGATCATTTCTTACCATTGCTGAAGAGGCCCCAAGCTCGTGCCTGCCTTCAGTCTTTACTTCCTAACCCTTCTCCACATGGCAATCTAATCACATCCAGCTGAAGATATTGCTGTGACTCTGAGACAGAGGTGACTTATCAGAAAGCTGAGGAAATCTGAGGTGTATTTGTGCAGGTCCCTGCCAAGGCTCTTAATATAGTAGCCATAAATATATTATGGATTTTCTTAAGAGGTCTCCCCAAAGTATCCACACTCCCAGTAACATAAAATTTAGATCTGCCCTGTGATAACCTTCTGAATAGTGCCTACAACTTCTGCATGATAGGACCCTTTCTTTCCTAACTTCTACTCAGCTTGCAGTTTATACACACAGTCCAGGAACGATGAATTCTCATTTCTTCAGAAGTACCACATTCTTTCATCTGTGGCAAACTCAAATCTTCCTCCCCCACTTAGAACTCTTCAATGACTCCCTGCCTGAATCACACTAATGTCATTGCCAAGTGACATATACGTACCCCCTACTGAACTATAGGCTCTACAGAGCCTTGTCCACACCGAGCACAATTCATGGTGACCAATAATAGGGGATCAATATTTATTGATTGACTAAACATCAGACCATGTATTTACTTAATCTCAATTTGGTGAAAGGCCTTTGTTCGCATCCTGAGAAGCTTTCCTTCAGAAAGTACCATTCAACTTTAGAGTGACTTTCAAACTAGAACTTGAGGATGTTAGCACAAAACGTAAGTTCTGCTATTGTAAGGTTGTCTTCATAATGATGTTGTTGGAGGAGTCCCTCCTGGGCAACCCCACTTCTTTTGGGTGTCTGCATTTCCAAACCAGCTCCCTGCCACTCTGGCTTTTACCCTTTTCAACTTCCTACTTCTCTGGCCTCCTATGTGGACTCAGCTTCCAGTCCCAACCTTTGAGTAGTCTCGCTTTTGTGCTTAGGCACTCCGTAACTCTTGGTCTGAAACCCTAGTTTATCCAGATTCATGCTCAAGTTTGTTTGCTGCTGGAGTAAAGGGTTGTCAGGGACCACTCCTTCAATAAAACTAGAAATGCCTCAAATAATGGATGTCTTCTTAAGAGTGTCTCCTTAGTCATAAACAACTATGTAAGATTTTTAAGTTAATAGTTATTTAAAGGCTTACCTCTGTTAATATATGTACACATTTATATACATATTTATAAATACATATATATGCACATTTATAAATACATACATATATATACATATATACTGAATGGCCAAATTATTATGACCACCCCATCAGTATTTTGTTGGGCCACCTTTTGCCTTCAATATTGCGGTGATTCTTCTTGGCAGTGACTCTGCGAGATGTTGAAAGGTGATGCGAGGAATCTGACACCATGCCTGGTGAATAGCACTGTCCAGTTCTGAAATTTGATGGTTGTGGAACCAGCTGCCTAATGGCTCTTTTAACTTTGTCCCACAAATGCTCAATTTGGTTTAGATCTGGTGATTGTGGGGCCACCTAAGCAAGGTAAAGTCTCCCTCATGTTCTTGAAACCACTCCTGCACAATATGAGCACCGTGGCAACACTGAGGTATGTTATCCTATTCAGATATTGTTCCACATGAATTAAAAGGCCCAAATCATGCCAGGAAAACATGCCCCAAACCATAACACTGTCTCCACCAGCTTAAAGGGTTGTATTCATGCAAATGGGGTGCATGCTTTCATGCTGTTTCTGCCAAATTCTCACTCTGCCAACTGCAAGATGCAACTGGAAACGTGATTCACTGGACCACATGACTCTTCCAATACTCGACTGTCCAATCCTTGTGCTTCTGTGTGAATTGGAGATGTTTTATCTTGGTAACTGCGGATAGCAAAGGTGTTTGAACAGGCCTTCCGCTTCCATATCCCATATGATGCAGTGTTCAGCTAATTTGCCTACAAACGTCAGGTGGTCATAATAATATGGCCACTCAGTGTATATGTACATGCACACACACAAATAAGGTTAATATCTTAAACAAACACTAGATCTCAAAATATAGTTAGAAGAATTCCAAATTATTTGCTCCTTTGGGTTTTTCATGCTCATCCTGTTTTCTGGGGAGACCAGCAGCACCTGTAAAAATTTTGTTAGATTTGAATCTATAGTGTAATATTTACCTAATTAACCTGTATTAACAATTTCCATTATAACTCCCAACTTGTGTTACAGAAACATAGATCATTTTATAGTTCTAAAATACATCACTTGTAATTTTTGAGTGACTATAAAATGCTAATATTGTTTACATTTACCTATTTTCTGAAAGGTAAGGTCTTAAAATAAGTTAACGTCAAACAAGAAAAAAGTACATATAATATGGTGCTTGCATTTAGCATTAATGCACACTATTCTTTATTTATGAAGACTTTGATGCTTTCCCCCCCTACCTTTTATCTTCAGTATCTAGTACACAGAAGGCATTCCATCCCATCAAAATCCACTGAATCTACTGACCCTACAGGAGTAAGATGCAAAATTTGCCCATTATTATCAGTGAAAAGAACAACTTGCTGTGAACTCTTCATGATTTTGCCCTTCCCCAGGACAAAAAGTACTTGCAAGAAGGCCAACTAAAGTTACCATCTTGGAGATCTTGAATACAGTAAAGCCAACGCATATTTTGATCAATGGGAAATTTTCAAAAAGAAATAATACTTAAAACCAAAGTTACAAATTGCAATCTATTTAAACTTTAATTTGTGCATCTGTGGTAATTTATGACTGCAAAACACTTCTTTCTTAGAATGACATAATTAAAGGCACATTTCATTTTATGCATAGTGTACCATTCTAAAATATTTTAATTTCCTCACAAAGTGCTTGAGCAGTCACTTACACATACAGTAATAGCAAAATATATTTACACTCTATAGAGTTTAAAAATTTTAAATCTGACTAAAATATATATATATATGTGTGTATATATATATATATATACACACATATATATATATGTTTAAAACTACAGAAAAAATTAGTGCTTTCTTCAGCTTAATGGTGTAAATATACCCTGCCCTCTAATTTTTTTAGTGATTGGCTTCAATTAAAAAAATTTCTGTACACTATGTAGTTACAAAAATGCCATCAGTTTTTAATGCTAAAAGCCTATTTTAGACATTGCTTTTTATGCATATTTGAGAACCTGAAAAGGTGAACAGACTGTACCTCAAAAGTATTTAGTGTTTTTTTTTAAATGTTGTGTTAATACTGTTTAAATTAAAGCCAGGCAATTAAGCTAAGATCCTCTATGTCCTTTACCAAAAATCAACTGGCATTTAAAAATAAGTCCTTCTAGAAGATCATCCCCCAAACGATCTTGGGTAATAATCAAATTGAAAAGAAATATGATCTCTGAACCATGTGAATTGTTATCAGAGTATAGCAAAAACATGCCAATACCCTCTGGCAAGGCTGAAATATTTGTTTTTAGCTCAAGTCTCTGTTTTCATGATTTAAACTTGAACAGTTTTTAAGACATGAGATCACTGTGATTAAATGGTTAATTCAGAATGTTCAGTTAATAACTTGCTATTCCTGAGTTATGATGACCCTAATATGCTAAGCACAGAATCAAAGATGTTATTATTGAACTATGGAAAAACAATGAAGTCATGGACTAGAAGGGAAAAACAAATGAACAAAAATATCCAAAACTCCAGGCAAATAGAAAAGTCATGGTTTACAAAAAGACTCCTAAAAGAGCATTCAAAAAGCCATGAAAGGATCCTCTGAAGAGTTGTAAAAAGTACTTGATCAAATTATTTTTGAGACTTTTGAGGTACAGCTTTAGTGTTATAATTTTTATAAAATATAGACTGTTTTATCAAAAATATTTATACATTCTGTTACTATATATTGCTTTTGCCCTTAGTAACTGCCAATATAAAATCTGGACCCAGTGGCCTAAAATGTACAAATGCACTTAACAAATGCAGGAGTTTGAGGTGTCTGCTTGGCCACTGTACAAAAGTGATGAAGTGGTGAAATTAAATAATAAACCAACATAGAATACATTACAACTTGCACATATACATGTTCACAGCATGTATACAATGATAATCCCTATGTTTTAACAAAGATATAGTTCCCTTCTACAGTAGACACAAGAACAGATGAAGTAGGTTGATAAATGTACAATGAATATCAAAAGAAGCGGTAATGAGTTCACTGATTTTGGAGGAAGGTATGACTGAACATGCTGAATGTCTAGACTTTGGGAATGCATACAGGTAACACAGTATCTTGGTTCAGGCTAATCAGAAGTTCTCATTCTTAACATTTTAAGTAAATGCTGATGTTTAGTTGTTCTTGTTCATTTCATGGTTTAATAAACAAACAAGTGTTTGGCAATTAGCTCTGTTGAAAAGCTGTGAGGTTCTGTTAAATGGTTGGTAAAGATAAGGCAATAAAAGTTTTCTCCTAATAAATATAAAAAATTTATAAAACAAGACATCAATTCATTTCATTAAAAAAGGCCTAAAAATGAGCACTAACTACCACTACTTTTTTTTGATATTTCAGTTATTTCTTTAAAAAAATAAGAGCATTTGCCTTATTCAAACAGAATCATATGTCTGACTAGTAACAGCATCCCAAGCCCTTTTTTCATTTAAAAAATTCATCTAAGTGAAGTTAATTGATTCATTTTCCTTCAACTTAAGGCAGGTAGGCATAAAGCCAAACTAGGGACTATAGAAGGGCATTTTTTTTTTTAAAGACTATTGATCCAAAAGCATTCATTTGTGATTGATTTTCACGCCTGATGTTCATTCAGCTTAAACTTCATGAAACTGTTTCCAGTGCTCAGATTTACATTGAGAATACATCAAGAAGCTACTTTTCAGAAGATATTAGAAGTACTTTAAAACAAATCTTCATGTGTTTAAAAAAAAGACTCAGAAGCTACTGGTGGCACAGAGAGCAAATGAAGAGTTGCTATTTTTAAGAGGTCATCTTGTGGTCAGTCTGCTTGGTTTCACAGTGGGTAGGAATTTAACACCAATCAGCAATGTAGTCAAAATGTCTGAACATTTCTTGCTCCTCTTCTGAAAGTATCCTTGGTTCTCGAGGTGGAGTCAGAATAGGTGCTTCTGAGGTAAATTCATCATCAAAGTTACTAACATCTTCCCGTCCTCGAATAGTAGGTACAAATGGTGGCTTTACTTTTTTGTCCATTAAAGCACTCCAATCGATTAGCTGAATTACAAAATATAAAATACCCAGTTTAGTTTCCTACTCCTAATGGCTATAGTTTCAGAAAAAATTCTAAACTTTCATACTTACTCGGAAAAATGGGTGCTTTTTTACATCCTCTGCATCTTTCTCACCAGCTCCAAGGCGCCTCTCAGGATTTCTTCTTAATAGCTAACACAACATAAAAGTTAAAAAGTAAAATAAAACCAGCAACTTTACTGAAAATACCATGGCCTAGGAGAGTCTATTTTGAAGAAGTGGCATTAGAAGAAGTGTAAGTTTAAAAAATTTGGCTCTCAAAAAAAATTTCAATTGTTGTACTATTGATAATTGGCTCTGTTGACCAATGAATTTGCCGATAATTGGTCTAAACCATGCATCTATGAATTGAAAAAAAACAAAACAAACCAACAACAAAAAACTAGTCCTTCTAGTGATTGGCTTCAATTAAAATAAAACCCACATTAATTCTTACCCTTCTCATTATGGAAATGGCTTCTGTTGATAAGAACCTTGGATACCTTACTTCATCATTTACAATACTGTCAAAAACCTCCTCTTCATCATCACCAGGAAAGGGAGACTAGAAGAAATATATTTGAATAAGTCAAAATAATTTTCAATATAGTGAAGTCTTATCACCTATCCAAAGCATAATCAAGAACCAGGCAGTGAAAAAACAAAACAAAAAAAACCACACAAATAAAACACCACCACACAAAAAAGGACAAAAGAAGCCACAACAGGTATATATATCTATTGACACACTATATACTTTCTGAAATCTTTCTTAAATTTATTTCACAGACCGGAACAAATTTGATCAAATAATCCTATATAAGAGGCTAATATGCAAATAGACTGAATGGTGGAATGACGGGTCGCTATGATGCTCACTGACCATCAGGGGGCAGATGTTCAATGCAGGAGTCAGTGCACTGGTAGTCAGTGCACTCCGAGTGCTGCTCAGCCATAAGCCCTAAACCAAGCTCACAGCTGGCGAGCACAGTGGCAGTAGCCTCTCCTACCTCCATGGCAGCGCTAAGGATGTCCTACTGCCAACTTAAACCCATATGGAGAGTGGGCCTAAGATGGCAGTTGGATATCCCCTGAGGGCTCCTGGACTGTGACAGGGTGCAGGCTGGGCTGAGGGACCCCTTGTTCTACCCCGCCATGCACAAATTTCATGCACTGGACCTCTAGCCTAATATAATATTTTATTTCATTTAATTTTATTTCATTTATTTATTCACTTATCTGGCCAGAGAATAAATTTTTTTAGTACCTACTACATAGTGGGAAACATTTAGATAATAAACAATCTTTAAGAATGACAATAATGACTCTGAGTCATAAAAAGTAATTACATTACATTTGGTATGTCTACTTGATATACAAAGGGATAAACTCTCAACCATGTTGAAAATGTGGTTATACAATTTGGCTTATCACCTCAGAATTTCAGATGGTTTAGAATTGATAGCTTGCTTCCTATAATTTTTACCATTTGCAATATCATGGATGGAACTGGTGAGCATTATGCTAAGTGAAATAAGCCAGTCAGAGAAAGATAAATATCACATGATCTCACTCATTTGTGTAATACAATGAACAACATAAACTGATAAACAAAAACAGATCCTGAGACAGAGAAGCATAGAGAGAGAAGCTCGCTTCCTATAAGGTACTAAAGACTAAGAACCAAGCAGTAATTTCAAGTATCAATGGAATAAGAGGGATCTTTGACCTGAGGAATATGTGAAAATGAATTCAGAACCCAACTTCCTGAAGGTGAGCTGCCCATCCTACCGTGCATATGTAATTTCATTTGGAGGAAGGTATGACTGAACATGCTGAGTGTCTAGACTTTGGAAATGCATACACTGATTGGTGTTATCAAAACTTTAGTTTATTCATTCACTTATTCAAAATACATAAATCAAATACCTACGATATGGACAATATAATTTCTTTCAAGAATGAAGGTAAGTCAGGGAAAAATTTTATTTCACAAGGATTTGCAATCAGAACTTCAAATGGTAATACAAAGCACTTCTGTTGACTTGATCCGTCAACTTTGTGTTAAAAAAGATCACTCTAAAAGTAAAAGTTTATCTCCATATTTGTTAAGATGTTAAAGTTCTTTGATTCTTCAAACAGATTATAAGCTAACAACAAAACACAACAAATGTGTTTTAAATACATATAAAAATGCAATTGTCTGTTCAGACGTCAAACTTGTAAGGTTACTTCTCTGATACCTCATTTGGCACAGGGAAAGGAGATCTGGTACATTCATTAGTTTATTTCTGTAGTATCCACACCTGTCAGAATATCAACAAATCAACAAAAGACAAGTACTGATGAGGATGTGGAGAAAAAGGAGCCCTTGTGCACTGCTGGTGGGAATGCAGATTGGTGCAGCCACTGTGGAGAACAGTATGGAGTTTCTTAAAAAAAACTAAAAATGGAACTCCCATTTGACCCAGTGATCCCACTTTTAGGAATACATTGCAAGAAACTAGAAATACTAATCAGAAAGGATATACGCACCCCTATGTTCATAGTAGCACAATTTACAATCCCTAAGATTTGGAAACAGCCTAAGTGCCCACTGGCAGAAGAGTGGATTAAAAAACGGTGTTACATCTACACAATGGAATACTACGCTGTGGTAAAAAAGAAGGAATTTTTACCATTTGCAACAGCATGGATGGAACTGGAGAGCATTATGCTAAGTGAAATAAGCCAGCGAGAGAAAAATAAATATCACATGATCTCACTCATTTGTGGAACACAATGAACATAAACTGATAAACAAAAACAGATCCAGAGACAGAGAAGCATAGATCAGACCATCAAATCTCAGAGGGGGGGGGGAGGGAGGTGAAAGGTAAGGGGGAGAAATCAACCAAAGGACTTGTATGTATGCATATAAGCCTAACCAATGGACACTGACACCAGAGGGGTGAGTGCATGAGTGGGGGATAAAGACACATATGTAATATCTTAATCAATAAAGAAATAAAAACTATACATATTAAAAAAAAGAAAGTTAATCTTTTCAAGCCTGCTATACTATTTTTGATTAAGGTATAGCTGACTTTTCTTTACTGGTAAACAGGACATTTTGTTTATTGTTTTCCTGTTATTCTATTCCCTATGAAATATTCAATTATATTATATATCCTAGAATCATACCATAGCAATACCAAAATATAAGAAACTATTTTCAAAACAATGGTAATGCATTCCACAGATGACATAACAATCTAAAAAAAGACAGTGAAGGTAATATAAAATCATAAATTATTAGTACATTATAAATACTTATAAAACTTAAGTTCCACTTATGCATGAGACATAAGTAGTTTTATAAATGACATGCTTTGTTCTTTCAATCATCTTTCTTTTTTTTCTTTCTCACTACTTTACTTTATACTGCTTACCTCTCCGACAAGCATTTCATATATAAGTACACCAAGGCCCCACCAATCTACAGCCCTTGTATAAGAAGTTTCTGTTAATACTTCTGGGGCAAGAAATTCAGGAGTGCCACAAAATGTGCTTGTTCTATCTCCATATCCCATTCCTGAAAAAGGTAAAATTTAAATATTTGTTAGCAAAGAAAAGATCTTGAATAAAAATCATAAGATATTCTTAAGCAGCGAAATTAAAGTTGCACATTAGTGCACGGTGTCCAAAGTCAAGATGTACCAAAGATTTTTAAGGAAAATGTTAAAGGTTGGTATTGAGAAAACTATACTAAATAGCAACCTTATTATTTAATCAATGGGTGAAAATAAAACTTTCATACTTTATTTACTTATTTTCTTTTTCTTGTCATTACAAGTGACAACAAGAATTGACTGTGAATTTCAAGTTTTATAATTTTTCAATTCAATCTTTTTTAGTAAGTTTATTTACTTCAGTATAAAAATAACATTAAGTACAGTTTGGAAAATACCACAAAAACAAACACTTGAAAAATCAAGAGTTCACCAAATGTGTTACAAATATATAAATATGATATTAATATTTTTAGCTAACTAGTTTTCAAATATACGTTCCTCATAATTTATTTAATCAAGTATACATTCTAGATATTGAAGATATCTCAATGTATTCTCAAGTATTAAAAGCTCATAGTTGTTTTCTTATGAAAGAACTTAAATGAAAAGACCTCAATTCTAAATATAAGTTTTGCATTTATAAGGACTGAAATCTCAAATATGTTTGTAAGTTTTATTTGAGATTAACTTAATTATATGCTTTAAGACCAAGACTTAAAGGGTGAAAACTTTTTGCAAAATTTCTTGAACATTGGTCATATTACTTTTTCTTCAAAAATGTTATTTGTAAAAAGAGTTGATATAATACCTACACAACCCTTTCAAATACCTTGGCCAAGATTAGGAAAAAGTTAACAAATATGAAAACAGAACTAATTTCTTTATTTTTATTCTGTACCCTGATCACACAACTAAAACATGTAAGACTTTTAGCATAAAACTACTCTAACTTTTCCCCCTTAATTTTTAAATGGTAATATTATAAAATCTTAATATTTTAATGTAATATATATACTATATATCATGTCACTTATAGTAATACGTAGTTATATTTCATTCATTCTGATAAATTTAAAGGAAATTAAAAGTAGGTCCAATTACCTAAGAATTCAAATTCGTAGAACTCCATGTAAGTAGTTAACATCAGGCTCTGGAGTCATAAAGATCTGGGTTTAAAAACCAGCTTTGCCACTTCTTAGCCATGAGAACATGGGAAAGTTGTCTTACCTCCAAGTCTGTTTTCCTCAGCTGTATTACCAACTTTTGTAAGATAGTTATAATTTAACTGGATATGAAGAATATGAAACAAAGTGCTTGGCACATAGTAAGTGCTCAAAAATGGCCGGCTATTGTTATAATATACTATGTCTATTTTTATGACAATGAGAAATATATACTTAGTCTGCTTATTGAATACATACTTTCTGTATACCTATTATATTTTGAACATCCATGCCAAGTGGTGGGAACATAAAAATGAGAATAAGATGCAATTCTTGCCTTTAAGGAGCTTATAGGAAATTGGAGAAAAACAAATATATACAGATGTCAACACAATTTGATGCCTAACTAGATATGGAGAGTAGAGAAGAGGACAGAGTTCAGGATAACTCCACATTTTCAAACTGGGAGACGGAGGACTGTGGCACTATCAACTATGAACTAAACTATCCGAGAAAAAGAACAATTTTTTTTTGTATAGCATTTGAGATACTTATTGACTATTCAGGTAGATCTGTCTAGTAGACAGCTGAATATATATGTTAGAAAGGGATATATTAGATTTGGGAATCATCTATACTAATAAAAGGGTAATATGCTAATTAGAGTGGGTCTACCCATCATCTTCCAGATGTCCAACTTCCTTCTGGACAAAGCCATAGTGGTGGGGGCTGAAGCAGAGGTGGTTAGGGGTGATCAGGTTGGCAGGGGAGGGCAGTTGGGGGTAATCAGTTTAGCAGGGGAGGGCAGTTGGGGCCATAAAGCTGGCAGGAGAGTGGTGAGGTGGCGATCAGGCTGGAAGATTCTATTCAGGGTGATCAGGCAGGCAGGGAGGTGAGCAGTTAGGAGCCAGTGGTCCCAAATTGTGAGAGGGTGCAGGCTGGGCTGAGGGACACCTCCTCCTCCCTGTCCATGAATTTTGTGCACTGGGCCTCTAGTTAATATATAACTGCTCATTAAAAAACTAGCAGTGAAGAGTAATGGGCCAAGGACAGGTGCTGAAGAATAAAAGCATTTAAGTCAACATTGTCCAATTCAGAGAAGTCCAATAAGAGAAAAAAAAAAGTTTACTGAATTCAGTAATTAGGACGTCAGTGGGTAACTAATGGACATATACTCACAAAGTTCGTCTATTCTTCCATTCATTCATTCATCTAACTATTCATTATTTTTATTCCTTACCCAAAGAGTGAGAACATTTTTTCTATTGATGTTGAAAGGGGGGGATGGAAGGGGGGGAAGGGAGAGATAGATGGAT